>JASDQU010014355.1:36649-109969 GCA_032191745.1 Picea mariana
CATTGAGTGCCTTGTAAAGATTTTAAAAGAAGCATATTTGTTTAAGCACGATAACAACTGATTCACCCCCCCCCTCTCGGTTGTCCATCAAAGTTGTTCCTTGGGGTGAAGGCCATATTCCTTTCTCGCTCCCCTCCCTTGGAAGTGGGTATTTCCCGTCTTCTGCCCCTAATACTTTCTCGGGATGGGGTGGTTCTATGGGTAGCAGATTTAAATCTGCTAACATGTCTACTTCAAATCCATTCACATTATATGGCGGGTTTGGAAGTAATATTTTCACCTCATCTATGGTGTTGGCAGGGGGAAACCCCTTCCATGGCGAATGGAATCCCATGCAAGGCTCATTCTCTTTGCAAGGGATTTCGTTAGGGGGAAACCCCTTTCTCGGTCAGAATGTCCCCATGCAAGGAATTTTTCCTTCATAAGGGGGGTCAACAGGGGGAAACCCTACTTTTTTGTGTGGGAACCAAATGGGTGGAGGTCTTCCTCCATTTAACCAGGTCCAACATGGTTTCATCCAAAGCTCTGAACCATATGTAAACTCTTTCTAGCAACCTAGTGCCGGTACCAATCTAGGTTATTCTTTTCTGACTGGTTCTCATCCTAGAACTTCCAACATCCCTAGCTAGAATTCTGAGTCCCAGCTATGGTTACCTTTTCTGGTAGTGATGAATTTTCGAGATCTATCAAAGCTCACGAACAATCTGGTTTGTCATAATTTGAACTGGTCGTCATTTCCCACTAAATTTCCATCTGACATTTCGAAGTTTGAAGGCAATCCTGGTGAATATCATGGAGACCGCGTAACAACTTTTCGTTTTAGGTGTTTGTTGAATTCATTGAACAATGATTCACTCTGGTTATGCCTTTCCCAATGCACTCTTACAGGAGTCGCGACTAAGTGGTACATCGAACTTGATGGTGCAATGTTGCACACTTTCCACAATTTGGCAGTGGTTCTTCTAAACCATTTTCAACTACTGGTCTAGTACGATGCTGGCACCAACCTTGTCTCTACCTTGAAACAAAACAAAACCACCCATATCTTAGATCACATCCAGGAGTGATAGAGATGGAAGAGTTTGATCAAAGCCAAAGTCCCTCCAGAATTCTTGTTGGAGTGATCTCTTAAGTTGTTGTTTCCAATCATGTCTAAATATATGTCTAGATCATGAGTCTTTTTTTAGGAAGAAGCGATTTTTCGGGCCCAACAATTGGATTTGATTTATTCACAGTTTAGGATCCTTTGTGAAATTATACTGAATGCACCATGACCTGGTTTCATTCCCATGAAAATGAAATCTAGACCTCATGTCGATGACATTGTAGGTTTTGTTCAAAGCTCGGCTGTAGACTTGGTCTCTAATCAGATGAGACAACTTGCTATCCAAGTTTTTGCGTCCGGTCCATCTTAGCCTTCAAACGCTCCCTCCCAAACATTGGATGTACACAGTGTGAAATCGACGACTCCAAAAGGTACCCAACAACCTCACAGGAAAAGAAAGGGTAAGGACAAAAAAGGAGGAGGAAATAATAACAAGAATGTTACCAAACCAAAATCTAATTCTAGTGGGGGCAAGAAGGAAAAGAGGAAGGTCAAGTTTCTTTTTAAGCTTTGCAAAAAAGATCACCTCACTCATGAGTGCCGCAAGATGGAAGAACCCCATAGGCTGTTAGCTCAGCAGTAGCCTGCCATATTGATGAATTCATTCCCTCACAGACAAAACATGGCTTCAAGATCTAATTTTGGGAGTTAGTAGGGAGTAACCAGGGCGCCCCCCCTGCCCGAAGGAACACCATCGAATATCTATATGTTGAGATTTGATGCTCATCTACAGACTTAAATGCATAATTACGATAAACATGCCTCACATTCCCAAATGTGTGTACAAAAGAACCTCACATAATCCAAATGCCAGGGTCGCTCAGAATTATTCCATTGTGGAAGATTTGGCCCAGTCATCTTGTGCATGTCCACTCTTGAGGTACTCTGAAATTGCTTGACACAACATAGTGGGCTAGAAAAAGTGTGAAGAATACGTAGAGGTTGAGATTATGTAAGAATTGTGCCTGGCATGTTCTGTAGTTGCAGATCCTGGATCTGCTCTCTGAATCTCTTCATAGCTTCCCCAATCTTCAACAATTGTTCCTTCATAGGGGCCTCTACGACCAGGGGGACTTCAGGTACTTGTTTGTATAGCTTTTGGACAATGGACTGTGTCTTTTGTACCATGGTGTCTGCGCCGTCCTTCTCCTTTTGGGATTTCGTTGCCCTCTCCTCTGTGCCCTCTTTTGTCTTCAAAATTTCCTCCATTTTCCCTTCAAGATCCTTCTTTTGTTGTAGGGCTATATCATACTGCATCTGTATATGGGCACTTTCATCCCACCATTTAACCAAGTCTCGCTGTGAGGTGTCTCCTCGATACCTTATCTCTTGTACCAACTGTTCTTAGAGTTCCTCTACCCTTTGGATGGGTAATCTAGAGATGACAATATTAAGTTGGTCTAATGTTGCAATCTATTCCTACAATTCCCCTACTATGAGCTCCAACGCGACTTCCTCAAGCTGTATAGTTCGATGCTCCCTTGAGGGCTGGATTAGAGCTACCTGTGCACTGGCCTCTGATGTCCTTGGTTCTGTGGATGGGCCGTCCCATTTCTTTGGGTCTTTCACGACTCAAGTTGTTTCTAACAGCTGTTGAATGATTTCAAACTAATCTTGGACCTTCTTTTGTTGGTCCTCATGCTTTGTTGCAGCTTCCCCGCAAAGTTCTTCGGTGGAATCTCGGATCAAGTACCCAATGCGATCCATATCATCATCGGTCAAAATGTAAAAGGGGGCCTGGCGCTATGATTTATATTTCTTTCGTACTCCTCCTGTATGTTTTGGCTTTTGATCTTTTCTTTTGAGGCCAACTTCTGAGACTTTTGATTGGCTAGGGTGCTTGTTTGCGCCATTTGTTCGATCCTCTTCCTCTTCCTCTTCTTCGCTTTTCCCTTGGTCGTCATCCTCTTTGGAGGACCCTGGATTGTTGGCTGGATTCTTCTTCCTTGTTCGATCCTCTTCTTCTTCCTCTCTTTTCCCTTAGTGCATGTCGACTCGGAAGCACGCGATGTCCTAGTAGGCAAGGACTGCTTCCTCTGGAATCTGTAATGTAACCTCTACTACCTGTGTGATGAACTGCACATACATGTAAAAAGTGGTGTTGGTGTCAGTTTGTCATCTCTAGATGGTGGAGTGCCATAGATTGACATATCTAGCAGCCAAAGGGCTGCGACTTGAAACACGCATGCGCTTGTAGAATGTGGGCTCCTGCCACCCGAATAGTGCAATAAGAATAAGTACCCACATAGTGAAATTTTGCGCCTTTCTCCTTGGCCTCTGTGCAATCTTGCAAAAATTGATTAACGATAAATGTTTCCCAATTCATCTGCACACCTTCTTTGCATTTGTCCGCAGTTGAGATGACTGTCGCGGGTACCTCATCTTTACAACATTCACGTAGCAGTTTGAAGGCCAAAATCTGCGTTGTAAATCTGACCTCTTTATCATTGATGCTCCTCACATACAGGCCTATTTTTTCTCTGAATGTTTCATACTTGTCTTTGATGGTCTCGTAGAGGGACCACTCCCCCATTTTGAGGAATAGTAATGACGGGTCATCGCCTGCCTTGCTGAACCCTATGATGCGCACAATTAGCACTGTATCAATTGAAACTGGGGGATCTATCCAAAGTGTCCCCCCTTGGATGCAACTGAGTAGTACCTTGACACAAACATTGATTTCATTATTGTGTTCGAAATGTGCAATTTTGAACAACTTGAGAATCCCAACTTTCTCCAAGCCCGACGCCCGTTCTTGTGCTTCCACCCGAGTTTTTCCTATCCTGGGGTCGGTCTTTGTGCATAAATATTGATCCTTGGCCAAATCAGGGAACTTTTGTGTGTCTGTCATGTCGTGGTCCATAAATTTTAAGTTGGCCACCTTGTCGAGCATGTCCTCATCTTGCTTGACACCCTTCGAGACTGGTGCTATGGGTAATGTATATTTGGCATTTGTTGGTACTATAACTGGGGGCACGTCATCCTTTCTCGGAGGAAAATAATCTCTGTGAAAAAATTTGGTTGGTGTAGAGGCCGAAGGTCTGGCCACTTCTTCTACCTCAAAATCTACTGGTTGCTTCCTTGTTGCATCAGACGGTCCTCCCATTCGTGATGGCACCATTCTCTGTGTGTGTTGGGTTTGTGAATGAACTTTGTGTGTCTCTGCAGGTCGCTATAACTTAGCTTGGGTAGTTTAGCTCTGTTCGCTCCTGCTTACATGCAAAAATGAATTATAGTTTCCTTCCCTTGTGATATTTTGTGTGTTTATGACATGTAGACCTGCCATATCTCACCTTAACTTCCTCGTCCAATATGGCATCGAAGTTGGTACTTGGTTAACTAAATGATCCTTGATTGCCAAATCCACCTTATAACCCCCCTTTATTTCTGTTGATCTATCTGGGATTACAAGCGGCGTTTTTGAATTAATGCTCATACGACGTTTTATGACATGTCCCGCCGACCGTCTAACTGTCTTTTTCGTGCCTAGCTGCTTTTAACGGTTTTTTCGCGTCAATCTTCTCAATAGTGCATTGCTCATCGCAGTTGGGCCTGTTCATATCTTGTCTTTGAACTTGGTGTAGTGTTCGCTTCGTGTGGGATGATCATTTCATCCATGCAAGTTCTGCTACCTTGAGATTTCACACTTTCTTTCTCCTTGTCCTATCACTACATTTTCAGTGCTTTTCTTACCTTTTTTCTACTTTTTATTTGGTTTTTATTGTTTTTCTTGCTACTATGGTACACTTACTATAATATAGGGGTTTTGTGCAACACAGGTTACTGCGCATGCGGTCAGTTGTCTCTATAGATTTTCAACCGACTTCCATTTACCATTCCTTCCAAGATTTGTCCATCCAAGGCTTCCAACCCTGCAACACCTGTCTCAATTATCTGCTAGATCATATACGAACCTAACCAGTACATGTGGAACTTCAATGGGTGCTGCAGATACTTGTTGTCATAAGGAAATACCAAATCACGGACTTGAAATTTATTAGATTTAATGTGTTGGTCGTGTCAGACCTTCTCTTTGGCTTTCTGAATCTGCTGATGGAATCCTGCAATAAACCGGTCCTCCTCAAGTTGGACTAACTACGCTAATCTCTCCTCTGTTGCACCCCTATGTAAGAGCTCAGTGACAGTTGCAATGTGCAGGCTAGGTAAAATGAACTCCATTGGCATCACTGTTTCATGTCTAAAGACCAACCAAAACGGTGTCTGCCCGGTCAACTTCTTACTTGTAGTAATGTATGCCCATAGTACTGCGGGGATGCGTAAGTCCTAATCATCTCTTCCAACATTACATTTTTTTGTCAAATCATTCTCCAAAATATTATTAAATTCTTCCACTGTGTCATTAGCATGAGGGTGTGTTGACGAGCGTTTATGACACACCGTCAACAAGAAGGGAAGATTCAGTTCAGGGTTTTCTATTTAACCCAAGTCGTTTGGTATAATATACCTTTATGGGTTTTATGGCTCCGTTAGCGAACTAAGATGCTAAAATAACTAAAAGAGGTAAAACTAACTAAAAGGTACAATTCTATCAATCAACACATTAATACGATTGCTTAACTAATAGTAGTATTATATACATTAGATATATACAATTACAAGGTTTAAATAAGGCCTCGTGAAAATGATTGTTTTCAACTAATGGATTAAAGCAAGATGAAAAATAAAAAGAAATTGTTTTTATACTATAAATGATGAAATAATAAACAATGAGTGAATAAGATTATAAATGATATAACATTAATGAACAAAGCATTTAACGTTTAAATGATGTAATCATTATTCATTCACAAATTAACAAATCAAATAAAATATAAACTAACTAACATGACGTTGATCAACAATGCTAAGCTAGATTTGTCTTTTTGTATTTGTATAAGCTCCACTTAACCTGTTTCAAGTACAAATCTATGACAAAAGCAAGAACGATACTTCCTGAAACAACTCAAAGAAGTCTTGTATATTCTATAACAAGTATATGATGACATAAAGACAAATAGATTTTATCTCATGTGACTTTAGAATATCCAATAACTGAAAACGAAAGAAACTCCAACTGTCAACAAATGGTATTACCAACTACCCAAAATTAGATGTAAACTCAAAATGCATAGATAGACGATCAGCCACAGATATCAACATAACCAAAATATAATGAACCAAGTAAAGAAAACATAACATGAAACTTTATATGCAGAATAGACTAAAGCTAGTTCAATACAAATAAAATTTCACATCTAGAAATTACATGAGAAACAATGATAACATTGCACATTCTACAAAAGGAAGAAAGCCAAAGAGTAAACTGTATCTCATATATTTTCAAAAAAATAAGTCCATCATATGGTCTAAGAGAAATCCCTCAGACCAGTCATTGGCCAGTATTTAAAAAGAACTTTTGGTTGTCCTGTATAACGCTGCTCCAACAACCTGTTTGTTAAGAGAAATCTATAGCAGAAGGTTGTATAATTCTAATATTGTGACACTGTCAGGATAAAAATCACTTTGAATGACAATTTAAATCTTCTTTAAAATGCAGAAAGAACAACTTTCAAATCATGATCCTTAGTGAAGATATAATAGATTAATCGACAATAAGAAAAATCTCAATTGAACAATTATATCTTTACAAATATGAATTACATGAATAAACTCAATATAATACAAGATTTGTATCAAAACAATACAATCACCAAGACCAAGATAATTGGGATAATAGACTCTTAAAGATTGATGAAATTAATACATAAATGATAGCAATTAACCAAGTATTGATAAAACAGACTAAAGCTAATTTAAATCAATATATAATCAATTACTCAAAGAATATGAAGATATTATAATGAAAATAAAACTATTTTACTCACAGGACAAAATTCATTAAGCAATCTGGAATTTCATATTCTTCTTCGAAAATACTCGTCCATTCTCCCAAAATTCCAACCATCCATTATTCCATTTGAAAAGAAAAAGTGTACAAAATAAAAATAACATACAAAAAAGAAAGGATAAAAATCCTCCTTCGAATTTCTTTGATCCACTGTGGCTCTGAACTTTCTTATATATTTATGCAATGAATGAACAATCTGGGCGTCACTAATAATTTCCGCCACCTGAAATTTTCCTCGTAAAGAGACAAAAATATCTCTCAAATCGTGCATTTTTTGGGGAAAAATCTTGTGAGTAAGCTAAATGGGTCCATTCTTCAGATGGGTTTTCAACCGTTTCTTCAGATTCCTTACGGTTTGATTGAAATCAGTCCTGCAAAATCGTCTGTCTGTTCTTGAACGCATTTCCAAATCTTATCTGTTATTGCTCATAAATTATTTGCAACAATCCAATATTATTTTTGGATCAATTATTTTGAACGTATTTAGATAATAAAATCAAACCATGATCAAATACATACCAAATAACTGATAATAGAAACCCGTGAAACAAAAAGAAACCAAATTAATAACCTAAAAATTGTGAATAAAACAAAATTTAGAACAATAAAATTAAAATGAATTTAAACTAACTATCAGTGCTAAACAAATATTGTTTATATTTTCCTTTCAAATATGATCTTAAATTCTAGAAGCTTCAAGTTGATGGAGAGGAGAAAAATATTAATTTTTGGTTTTCACAAAATCAAACAAATGATAGATAATTCTTTGTTTTTTTTTTTTGAAATGAGATGCAAACTGACAAAAGAATTTACTTAATTAAACCTACCAAATGATTTTTTGAAAATGATTGCTAATGAACAAAAGACGAAAATATAATCATAATTTAAACGAAAGTAAACAGTTGATAAAAATTAATGTTTTCGTTTAAATTAAGATTTCTATGTTCGTCTCTCCCTCATTCAAATTTGAACAAATGTGAACAAATGTCATAGAAAAGATGTATCGCAATAAACGTTCTTCTTTTAAAATCATTGTTATTAATCCATGTCTTTAACCAAGCCATTATCATAGTAGATAAATTCAATAAGGAAGAGGTAATAACAAACTCCCAAATTATGAAGCTCGTCCATCAACATCAATACTCTGTAGAAAGAAAAACGAAATGGCATTTGAATTTCATGAAATTAAAACCTAGCAAAATAAAAGAATATAAAATCAAACCAACCTCGAAACAAAGAAAACCAATACCAATCCATTCAAGTCAAAGGAAAAAAAAAAACCGAAGAATCCAAATAAAATTTTGAGGGACCCTAGATTTTGATTAAAAATAAAGAAGGGGGTTGTTGGGGCCCAATAGGGTGATATGGTGTACTCTTTTGATGATGAATTTGAAATTCCTTAGTTAGTGCAACAATTGTTGTGTTCAAAAAGTGTGTACCTTGATCGCTAAGTAATATGCGTGGACATCCAAACTTAGTGACGACATTCTCAAATAGAAACTGCATAACAGTCTCTACAGTGCAATCAATCACTGGTGTTGCTTCTGCCCACCTGGTTAAATACTCTGTTGCAGTGATGATGTATCTCACTCCTGATCTCCTTGCTTGTGGGTTGACCAGACCTACAAAGTCAATTTCCCACTTATCGAAGGCTTGCAACGTAACTTGTGGATTGAGTGGCATTTCATCGCACTGAGATGGTTTTCCCACTCTTTGAAATATGTTGCATGACTGACAATACTCCTTCGCGTCTTTGTGCAATGTAAGCCACCAAATCCCTACGCATAAAATCTTTTGTGTCATTGCTTTTCCTGCGTAATGTCCTCCAACAATCCCATCGTGCATTTCCTCTAGTATAACTGACCTTTCTTGTTCCAATAAACAATGTCTCAATATCCCATCTGCTCCTAACTTATGCAATTTTCCGACAATCAACTGATAGTCTGCTACTTTTGTTGGAATTACTTCACACACACCTAGGATTTCTTTTTCCTAAGGTTTTTCCTTGTTTATTAGTCATTATTAGTCATTATCCAATCTCCTATATTTTAGGGGAGAGTACTCCACCTGGAGATTATTCTCTTCAGTTGACACTTTAGTTTGACTAGTTGAGTTGAGTCTGCATTGGTTTTTTCACCATGCAACATTGGAATCATCACCATGCTAATGCACATTAGCTTTGGTTTCATCACCAGACTGACGCATTACCCTTGATTCATTGATCTACTCCTCACTACACTCTGTTTCAGTTAGTTAACTGAAGACTGGTTGACTAGTTAACTCAGCTAGGTGGCAGTTCACTCCCGTAACTGCCTAAGAGACTAGACTAGGTGGCAGTTCACTCCTGTAACTACCTAAGAGACTAGACTAGGTGGCAGTTCACTCCCGCAACTACTAGTGTGTATCTAGATCACTCTAGACCACCACTATGGTGCATTGGTTCTCCTCCACTATGCATTGATTAGGTTATACAGAGTATATCATGTGTAAATTATTCATTATTCATTACAGTTAATTATAATTCTTCCATTCTTTCTCTCTTGCTTCTTATTTCTCAATTTATCTCTGCAAATGTGTGTGGTATTTTCTAGCTAGATAGTTTATGTGTAGGTTCAACACATTTACATGGTATCAGAGCCGACAGACTGCTAAGCAAAAGCTACACCAAATTTTTTTGCAGGTACAAAAGATTGAAGACAACGAAAAGATGGATTTCCCAAAAGAATTCATTCTTACACTTTACAATTACTTTGCATGGAAGGAGAAAATAGGCATACATCTCTGAACCAGAGGATTGTACAGGTTAACCTTGAATACAGACATAGAACCGACATCAGCCATAGAAAAATCCAAGGACTTAAATCGAATGGATGAGGCATTCAGAACAATTTGCAGTCTTATTTCTCCCAATCTCCTTTTTCACATATCTTCCTGTAAGACTCCCAATGAAGCCTGGATCACCTTGGAAGGGATATTTGGAAAACAAGATGATATGAGGGGACACATTCTAGAGGTGGAATTGCTCACATTGGATCCAAAAAGCTTCGACAATATCCTAGATTTCTTTACAAAATTCAAGGATTTACTATCACAACTCAAATCTTGCGGGGAATAAATCTGAGGAGAAACAAATGGTTCTCGCCATTCTCTCGAAACTTGGTCCTAAATTCTCTGTGTTCGTGTCCACATTCCATTCATTCATATTCGCCTCTAGAGCCACTTGGAAGATGCCTTCTCTTGAGGACTTTATCGAATCCCTGACACAAGAGAAAACCAAGCTCATCAACATGGGAAAAATAAAAGGCCGAAAGGCGCATGCATTTACTGTGCAATATGTCAGCCATCAATATAAAAAATATAAAGATAAAGGAAAAGGAAAGCTTGGGCAAATCGGAAGAAGGAAGGGTACTCAAAACGCTTCACCGATGCCTCTGGATCCAAAGGGGAAAAGGGAATAAAATGGGAGAAATGCACATACTGTCACAAGGATTCCATCCAGAATCCACATGCATGGAAAAAAAAATAGATCTGATGACTCAAATACCTCAGCAAAACAACCTTGGAGATCGCATGCCCAAGGGTTCCAAGAAGAAGAAGCCAGAAGATCAAAATCCCAAGAAAGGCAATTCTATCCATGCCTTTATTTCCATCAACTCCTCTTCTGATGCTTGGATCATAGAGTCAAGAGAATCACATCACATGGCTGCCTCAAAAGTAGTCTATTCTTCATTGGATGCATGAAAAAGTCCTCCTATTCTGATGGGGGACAACTCTTGAGTCAAAGTCACGGGCAAAGGAAGGATTGAACTCACCAACAGAAGCTTCGAGAATGTGCTACATGTTCCCAAACTTTCTGTCAATCTTATCTCCATGTATCAGACGAAGAATTCCAACACCAGAAAGAAATTCATATTCACACCAAATTCTGTGGACATCTATGACATGCAAACCAACTCCAGGGTTGCTACTGGTGAGGTAAATCATCATTCTAGATTGTATACATTTTCTGAATTTATTGAACCAGATTTTGCTTTACTGCTTACTCATGCTGATGAAAGTAGTAGGATATTGCATGAAAGGTTTGGACATTTGAATTCTAGATATATGCAACAAATTAGCAAGAAAAGATTGGTTGATGGTCTACCATACATCCATTTCTCCAAGGGAGTATGTGAGGGATGTGTTCTTGGAAAACACCCTCAAGAGAAATTCGACAAAGGAAAGTCTCAGAGAGATTCCGTGCCTTTAGATATGATCCATAGTGACCTCATGGGTCCTTTTCCTCATCCATTTATCAGCAAAGCGAGGTTTGTTCTCATTTTTGTTGACGATTTCTCACGTTTTACATGGATTTACTTTCTCAGGAAAAAATCTGAGGTCTTTCAACACCTCAAAGATTTCAAAGCCCTGGTTGAGACACAGTCCGGAAAGAAAATCAAAGTCCTCTGAAATGATAACGGGGGAGAATATGTCAATCATGAGATCCATAACATTTTCCATGAGGCAGGGATTCAGTTGCAGCACACAGTTCCCTATACTCCACAACAAAACGAAGTTGCTAAGCATAAAAACAGATCTCTAAAGGAGATGGCATCTTGCATGTTACATGTAAAGTCACTAACACAAAGACTATGGGACGAAGCATTTAATTGTGCAACATATATACACAACATATCTCCCCATAGATCTATCAAGGATAAGATCCCCTACGAGGCTTGGAGCGGCCTCAAACCGGAAGTGACCCACGTTTTTATTTTTGGTTCACGTGCATGGGCCCAGATTCCCTTTGAAAAGAGGAAGGCACTTGATCCACAGAGCACTGAGTGTATTTTTGTTGGATACCCTGATGGTGTGAAGGGATATAGACTTATTGATCTTTCCTCGGACTGACTCATGATTGAGCAAAGCGTCCAATTCGAGGAAAGTGTCTCACATGTACCTCAATAGCCGCATGTAGACACCTTCATTCTTCCACCTATCCGAGATGATGAGCATGCACATGTCGACTCTTCTTCAGATGAGAGTTATGATTCAGAGGACTTAGATGATTCAAATACGGAGTCAATACAGTCAAATGCAGAGTCAGAGCATCTAGATGCAATTGCAGAGGCCCAAGTGGGCACAAACTACTCTTCAGGATGCAGGGGATCTCGTTGGTGATCCAACCTGTTAGTAACATTACTCGTCTGAAGTGCAAGAGCGATCAGCTCTGCAAGTGGCACGATGAGCGTCGAGCGCAGCTCACAGAAGAGATCCATTTCGGGCTTAAATCAAGCGAGTGAGCGGTCCGATTTCAAGTGGTCAGAATTCATCCAAAGGAACAGATCAACGGTTGGCGGGAAATCACGGTTAGCGAAGTTGCGCCGAGGTTAGCGCAATGGATAGCGCCCATGTTTTGTGCAGGAATGAATGGCAGCGGTTCATCCCAAAGGACGCGTGGCACGAGATCTGGTCACGTCGACTTTTTGGTAGTCGCGAGTTCAAAGGGTGGAGGTTTTATGTCGTTGTACATCTCGAAACCCCGAACCCCGAAGTGCCGATGGCGCCCAAAGTCAGGCCCGCAGTATCCAGGGGTAGTCTCAGCCGTCCATCTGAAACGGACACCTAGCGTGCGATTAGGCTCCCGCCTTTTTGCCCATCGCGGTTTCAAAGCACAAGTAGCAGCTTGCTCATATCCCCGATGCGCGAAGTGACGAGAGCGTCCAGGACCTGGGACCCACAGCAACGTCGGGTGAGTTTGGGACCATCAGATTTGAAGGATGCGTGGCGCCCAATTGAGCCGTCTCGGCGTTTCACCCATCGCAACTATGATAAGCAAGGATCAACTCCTTCCTATCCGCGAACGACGAAAGCCCCTATGGGAATAAAAGCAGGGTCATGGTCCGTGGTCACTTGGGAAATAAAAGAGCTAAGCAAAAGGGGCCAAAAGCGTCGAGTCCAGTTGCCGAAAGGATCATCGCGATTTCTAGGTGCCATCGGATGTGATTTCACTCCTGGTTTCAGCTTGGAGTAAATGAAGGCAAGAACGGGTGGTTGAAACCTCCTTTCAGTCATTGAGTGTAAGGTATGGAGGGTCTGGCAAGCGGTCTGCTTGAAGGAGTTCTGTGTACTGATTTTTCCAAAGAAGCCATGCTGAAGTCCTTGATTAGATAGAGAAGTCTGCACACACCATTTTGGCCTTTAATGTTTCAGCTACCTCCCCTGCAAAGGCCATGCGAAGTTAAGGAGACGTCTGACAAAGGACTTCTGCCCAAAGATCGATTGAAGAGACGCTACGCCTTGGAGGGCGAGCACACCTCTGTTGGGCAAATCTGCCCAAGTATATGTACTCAGTTTTTGCATTTTTGAAGGTATTGATGGTTGAGCAAAGCTCCCGATTGTAAAGTTTTGATGAAGCGTTGGTCGCTCTGGTTAATGCATAAGGCATTGGAGACTTCTTACTTTATGGATGTGAGCCTCTTTTCTATCTCTTTTTTTACTGTGTTAGAACAACTCGTAACTGGAGGATTCAGTCGAGTTGAAGCTGTTATAGGATGATGTAGGTTGGATCACTGTAACAGTCACATTGTTTCTAATCGGTTCCTGTGATTTTCTTAGTGCTGAACGACTCGGAATTGGAGGATCCAGTCGAGTCACCCTTCAACTCCTTGAGGCTCTGGACCAAGAGGATCTTGGCTTCCGAGTTTTTCATCTTCAAAATTCTGAAGGCATGTCACCCGAGGCTGTCTTGTTCACCCTTCTCACAAGTCTTCCATCTACCACCCTTTAATCAATTCTACTGACAGAAGTTGGATCAAGACCTCCCTTGCTTTCTACATACCAGGCCCAGTTTCCTAAGTTAAAGCTATATCTTCTTGAGTCTTTACCCATTCGATCACCCCATTAAATAAATCGTGACATAAAACTGATGGGCGTTGGGCTCTGCTCCTGCAAGCAATCCAGGGGTGACTTCTGACGCTAACATTTCTGGCGCCGTTGCCGGGGACGAAGTTGAAAATTTTCCCCGAGATTGAATGACATTGAGCCTCTGATTTTGAAGGTGCATCAGGTATCAGAGCCTTTGAAGATTGCTACTGTGCACCTGGCGGCTCCATTGTGATGACTCCACTGGGGTGAACCTGCTGTATTAATTGTGGCTTTCAGAGGCAGACACACGCGGTCTCATCCATAGCTGCCTCTAGCTACACCCGAGACTGATCCAGAGGTGGTTCTCTGAAAAGTAAAGGCCTCTGAAGAAGAAGCTTCCACCACTGAACCAGGTAATCGGCCATCTCCTTCTGTAAGAACTCCATTTTCTCCTCCTCAGTTTCTTGACATACCTCCTTCCGAGGTTTCTCGTTTCTTGAATTTTGGGAGTCTTCCTGCTGAGTTTTCCCCTCCTAGTTTGAGATTGGAGGGAGAAACCCTTGTCACTCCCATTTCCTCTAAAGCTGAACTTTGGAATAGACCCAAAACTGCTGAAGATTTCCCCACTCCTCCTCTTGTTACTGTTACCACTCCTGCACAAAGAGGAGCATCTACTGACTCAAGCCCATTATCTTTTTCCTTAAATTCCCTTTTGTTTCCCATTCCACTCCGAGATTCATTCCCAGTAACCCCTACGCGAACTCCCTCTCCTCCTAGTTCTCCTCCACCTAATATTACTATGGTTGGTGCTAATCCCCCTCTAAATAGAATGAATGCCATAGTCGTTGCCAGATATGCTCCCTTAGTCCTACCCCATCCTATGAATCATCTCCCTGCTGGAGATTACTTGAACTATATGCCCAAGTTCACTGGGGAAGGGGACATAATTGCGGAAGAGCACCTGGCTGCTTTCTACAGTTATGCAGACAACCTGAACATTGAAAATGAAGATGTTTGGATGAGAGTCTTTGTCCAGAGCCTGGATGGTGAGGTGAGAAAATGGTTTAGAGAACTAGCCCCTGGATCTATTGCTGGGATCGAAGCCCTAGATGGCGCTTTCTTGAGGCAGTGGGGAGATAGGAAGGATTTCATGTATTACATGACAGATTTCGGGTCTTTGAAGAAGATGGATGGAGAGTCTGTCTCTGACTTCTCTAAGAGATTCAATAAGATGTATAATAAAATTCCCGCCGAAATCAAACCCTCAGAAGCCTCGACCACTTATGCTAGTGCGTTTGGCCCCGATTTCTGTCTTTTATTGAGAGAAAGGAGAGCCACCTCCTTAGCTCAAATTCAAGATGTGGCCATAGAAGTGGAATCAAATGTATTAGCATCTGATATACTGAGAAACAAAGCTGACGCAAACAGAAGAAAGGGAAGATCGGAAACCTCAACTTCTGGACCATCGATGCCCCACCCTCAAGTGGATGAGCTGACCAAGATGGTTAAGTCCCTGTCTGCAGAGATGGAGAAAATGAAGGTGGAGGGAAGGCAAGCATACAGGGGCCCTCAAAATGCCGAAAACAAAGGAGGTTTCAGAAGGCTAAACAATATTACTCCCCTGACTGTGCAAAGAGAAAGGGGAAGAGACAGAGAAGACCAGAAAATTCAGGCTCCTTTTCAAAACAATTTTGTGGTTGAGGGGGAAGAAAGGGAAACAAATGAGCTTGATCCTGAAATCCATTGCTTCAGGGACACTCCTCCTTTTCCTCATCTCACTCAATCAGCATATGAGGAGTTTCTCATGGATGGTCAGCTGAATGAGATGAGAAAGGGGGACAAGTCTAATGGCAACCAAGGCAGGTATGATCTGAGGTCCAAGAAAAAGACAGTGGCACCTGATGTTCCCGAGCAGTCCACTAGAGCAGAGAAACCTGCTAATGAAGCAACAAATAGTCATAGAGGTAAGAAGACCCAACCTCTCTCTCCCGTAGTCTAGAGTCATGTTCCCGAAATAAGAGAAACCCCANCCAGTCACAGAGGTAAGAAGCACCAAACCCTCTCTCCCATAGTCCAGAGTCATGTTCCCGAAATGAGAGAAATCTCGAAGCTTACGACTTCTTTTAATTTTGAGCATGAAATTCAAAATATTAGAATCCTTTTACCCCTAACCGAATTGATTAAACATGAAGGGTTCAAAAAATGCTTCTCTAAGATTTTGCAGTCTGATGCCCCATGCCTTCCCACAGACTCCATCAATTTGCAAGATGAAAAGCCTGCAGTTATTTTAGGTCCTATGGTAGAAGACAGGAATGACTCGTCCCCTCCCTTCTACACTTCCTTGAACATACATGACAAGGTACTGCATAACTGCTTGATGGATTCAGGGGCTTCTCACAACCTCATGCCCGAAACTGTCATGGAAGAGTTAGGGCTAGAAGTCACTCGAGCTTATCATGACCTCTATTCCTTTGACTCCAGGAAAGTTCAATGTCTCGGGGTTATCAAAGACCTGGTCGTGACCTTGTTCCAATTGCCCATGAAAAGTGTGGTCATGGATATTGTAGTGGCTGATGTCCCCCCCAAGTTCGGTATGTTGTTATCAAGATCTTGGATTAAAAGACTGGGGGGAACTTTGTAGATGGACCTAACCTATGCTACTATCCCAGTGTTTGGGGGAGAACATAGGAGGCTATACAGAGAAGCCCAATTGGCCTATATAATTAGTGACGAAGCCAATCCTACCAACCATCCCATTTTTGCCTTGGACACTGATTTAGGTTCCAGTTTACTGCAACTCACTCATGCTCCCAAGCCTCCTCTTAAACTCAGAGAGAAGCCCCCCACTCCTCATGAATTTCCTCCCTCCATCACCCCCGTCTGGAAAATGTTTTTTGATGGAGCCTGTTCCAGGGAGGGTGCTGGTGCTGAGGTGTTTTTTGTGTCACCTTCTCAGGAAACCATTTCCCTATCATATAGGCTGGAATTTGAAGCCACCAACAATGTGACAGAGTATGAAGCTCTTTTCTGGGTATGAGGGCTGCAAGAGGAATGGGAATTAAAGAGATAGCAATATTTGGAGATGCTAAGTTGATTATCCAGCAAGTCAGAAGTGCCTACCGTGCTAATAATTCCCGGCTCAGAAATTATAGAAATGAGGTATGGGACCTGATTGATAGTTTCTTCTTGGCCTTCAACATTTCTTTCATTCCAAGGGGGGAAAATACTTCAGCCAATTCTTTAGTTGTCTCAGCTAGTTTGCTCAAAGTTTCCATGCTGCCTATGGTCAAATTTGATGTTGAAATAAAATATAGGCCCTCTGTATCGGACAATGTCAAGCATTGGAAGGTATTCGAAGATGATCTGGAAATTGAAAAATTTCTCCAATCCATTGATGAATTTTCTGCGTTGCACATTTATCAGGATCCTGATACGGAAGGTGACCCTCACCCCGAGGTGTTTTTAAATAAAATTGCTAACCACCATATTATTCAGCTGCCTAGTAATTACATTCCGAGGGGACTTATTCCTTTAGAAAGATTGTTCGATGGGAATGATGTGGTAGTAAAGGGTAGGGTTTCAGATGAAGATGCTGATACAGCCGAGTGCAACATTGGCACATAGGAGGAACCTAAATTTGTCAGGCTATGAAGGAGTTTGACCACAGAACAGAGGGCCGAATATACTGAGTTGCTGAGAGAGTTTTCTAATGTGTTCGCATGGACCTACAAAGACCTCAAGATGTATGACACATCCGTCATTGAACACAATATCCCACTGAAGGAAGAGGCTAAGCCATTTAGGCAGAAGCTAAGATAGATAAATCCCATGTTGTTTCCAGTCATGGAGAAAGAAGTGAAGAAGCTGTTAGAGGCCCAGATCATCGTCCCCTTGAGATATTCTGAATGGGTGGCCAATTTGGTTCCGGTTAGAAAGAAAAGTGGAGAAATCAGGCTTTGTGTCAATTTCAGAAACCTGAGCAGTAGCTCAAAGAAAGACAATTATCCCCTACCCAACATGGAACACATATTGTAGAGGGTAACTGGAGCATCTAGGATTTCCATGATCGATGGTTTCTCTGGCTATAATCAGATATCGGTCATGCCTGAAGACAGAGAAAAGATAGCCTTCACCACTCCTTGGGGCACATTCATGTATGCCAAAATTCCATTTGGACTGATGAATGCATGAGCGACATTTCAGTGAGCCATGGACATAGCCTTCATCGGGGAGAAAGATCAGTTTGTGGTGATCTATATGGATGAAATCAAAGTCTTCTCAAAGTCAGATAAAGAGCATTGTTGTCACCTGAGGAAATTTTTTTCGAAGTGTCGGAGGTTCGGCCTTTCCCTAAATCCCAAGAAGTCCTTGTTTGTTATGAAGGAAGGGAAGCTATTAGGCCATATAGTATCAGCAGAAGGAGTGAGGATTGATCCTAGCAGAGTGGAGGCAATTCGGACCCTATCGCTTCCTAGATCTAGGAAGGAAGTTCAGGCCTTCCTGGGAAAAATTAATTTTCTGAGAAGATTTGTCTCGAATTTTGTTGAGCTGGTGAAACACATCATAGCCATGCTCAAGAAGGGAAATGAAGTGAAATGGACCACTGAACCCAGGGAATATTTTGTCCAAATAAAAAGGGCATTGACTGAGGCACCTGTGCTAATCAGTCCTGACTATTCCAAAGATTTCCTAATCTTCTCTTTCACTTCTTTTGATACAATAGTAGTGGCCTTGTTGCAGAAAAATGAGGAAGGGTGGGAGCAACCAATCACCTTCTTCAGCAAGGCATTAAGAGATGCAGAGGTCAGGTATGAAATCATGGAGAAACAGGCCTATGCCTTAGTGAAATCTTTCAAAGATTTCAGAGTCTATGTATTGCATTCAAAAGTGACCGCATACGTTCCTTCTGTCTCTGTGAAGGACATCCTTGTACAACCCGACATTGATGGGAAGAGGAGTATATGGATAGCCAAGATCCTGGAATTTGACTTGGAGATAAGGCCTACCAAATTGATCAAAGGTCAGGGCTTAGCCAAGCTGTTGGCTGAAGCAAATTGCATAGCCTTGGGGGTAGAGTTCATTAATGCATGTTTAGAAAATCATCAGAATCAGCTGTCTAATGTAGATCCTCGGACAGAACCCCTGTTGGCTCGATGTCCTTGGTATAAGGATGTCTTATATTTTCTGCAGGAATTGCGGCCCCCAGATGGACTACAAAGAAACAAAGAAAGAGATCTGAAGCTCAAGGTAGTCAGGTACTACCTTATCGATCAAATTTTATACTGGAAAGACCCCCTGGGGGTTCTTTTAAAATGCATGGATCCCCAAGAGGCCGACAGGATCATCGTAGAATTTCACAGTAGCCTATGTGGAGGGCACCATTCCTGGAAGACCATAGCCCACAAAATTCTCAGAGCTGGGTACTACTAGCCCACCTTGTTCGCTGATGTTCATAGAGGAGATGGAGCCTGTATCCCATGCCAAAGATTTTTCAGGAAAGCAATAGCTCAAGTCCCTGCCTTTAAAGCCTGTAGTTGTTTCGGGACCTTTCCAGCAATGGGGCCTAGATTTTATTGGAGAAATTCACCTTGCTTCCAGTGGGCAGCACAGATGGATCCTGACTGCCACAGATTTCTTTACTAAGTGGATTGAAGCTATCCCCACCAGGAGTGCTTCCCCAAAAGTAATCATTGGGTTCTTGGAAGACCTCATCGTAAGGTTCGGCTTCCCAAGGAAGATTGTTACTGATAATGCAGCCTCTTTCAAGGCTGAGCCATTAGTCAAGTTCTGTGAACAATTTGGGATCAAACTGATTCACTCCACCCCATATTATCCCCAGGGAAATGGCTTAGCAGAATCCTCCAACAAAAGCCTGATAAGGATCATCAAAAGATTATTGGATGGTAACAAAAGGGCCTGGAATTCGAAGCTGAAATTCGCTCTATGGGCCGATCGGGTGACCACAAAGAGATCTATAGGCATCTCCCCTTTCTAGTTAGTTTACGGAGCAGAAGTTGTCTTCCCTTCTCAGCTGGACATTCCCATAGAGAAATTCTTCCAAGATTATCAAGAAGAGCCCAATGACATCATCAGAAGAATTCATCAACTGGTAGAAGTCCAGCAGGCCAGACAGCAGGTAATGATCAGAATTCAAGACCATCAGCAAAGGATAAAGCAGGTTTTTGATAAGAAGGCCAAGAAGAAAGAATTTTGGATAGGAGACCTGGTGCTGAAATGGGATGGTCCTAAACAAGATAAGGGCAAGCACGGCAAATTTGAAGCCCTGTGGATCGGGCCCTTCAAAATCTTTGAGGTTTTCTCGAATAACACATACTGGCTGCAGGATTTGGAGGGTGAAGAAGTTTTTAGCAGCCCAGTAAATGGGCATTTTCTTAAAAAATGTTTTGTCTGAGCCTTTTGTGGCTCCTGTGTTTTGTAAATATTGTCCTTTTTAGTTCTTTGTTTTTATTATTATTTCAGCTTAGTAAATGACTCCACAACCCAACATTAAGGCACTGGAACTACAAAATGCATCCTTAGAGAATCATGAGGATGACTCTATCCCCCATGGATCCTAATGTTAGTAACATTTCTCATCCGAAGCACAAGAGAGATCAGGTCTGCAAGTGGCGCGATGAGCACCAAGCGTGGCTCACAAAAGAATTCCATTTCAGGCTTAAATCAAGCGAGCGGGCGGTCTGATTTCAAGTGGTCAGGATTCACCCAAAGGAATAGATCAACGGTTGGTGGAAAATTGTGGTTAGCGAAGTTGCGTCGAGGTTAGTGAAATGGATAGTGCCCATATTGTGTGCAGGGAAAGATAGCACTCGTCCATCCAGAGGACACATGGCACGATATCTAGTCGTGTCAGCGTTTCGGCATTCCGGAGTTCGAGGGGTGAAGGTTCCATGTTGTCCTATATTGCGAAACCTCGAACCCTGAAAGCGCCGAAGGCTCCCAAAGTCGGGCCCGCAGTGTCATGGAGCGATCTCAGTCGTTTATCCACAGGAGACACCTAGCGTGCGATTAGGCTCCTCGTCGTTTTTCTCATCACGATTGCAAGGCGCAAAGAATAGCTTCGTCATATTCCCGATGCGCGAGGTGATAGGAGTGTCTAGGACTCGGACCCACAACATCGCCGGGTGAGTTTAAGACCATCAGATCTAGAGGGACACGTGGTGCCAGATTGAGCCGTCTCGGCGTTTTGCTCATCGTGATTTCAAGAAGCAGGGATCAACGCCTTCCTATTCACGAACACCGAAAGTTCCTTNGGAGTTCAAGGGGTGAAGGTTCCATGTTGTCCTATATTGCGAAACCCCGAACCCTGAAAGCGCCGAAGGCTCCCAAAGTCGGGCCCGCAGTGTCATGGAGCGATCTCAGTCGTTTATCCACAGGAGACACCTAGCGTGCGATTAGGCTCCTCGTCGTTTTGCTCATCACGATTGCAAGGCGCAAAGAATAGCTTCGTCATATTCCCGATGCGCGAGGTGATAGGAGTGTCTAGGACTCGGACCCACAACATCGCCGGGTGAGTTTAAGACCATCAGATCTAGAGGGACACGTGGTGCCAGACTGAGCCATCTCGGCGTTTTTCTCATCGTGATTTCAAGAAGCAGGGATCAACGCCTTCCTATTCACGAACACCGAAAGTTCCTTTCAGAGTAAACACAGGGTCACAACCCATGGTCACTTGGGAAAGAAAAGAGCTGCACAAGAAGGGCCGAAGGCGTCATGTTTGTTCAAAGAAGGAATCACTGCGATCTCTAGGTGCCATTGGATTCGACCTCGATCCTGGTCTTCGCTTGCAGTAAACGAAGGCAAGAAAGGGTGGTTGAAACTTCTCCTCATTCATTAAATGTGAGGAATGGAGGGTCTGGCAAGCGGTCTGCTCGAGAGGGTCCTGTGTACCCATTTTTCCAGAGAAGCCATGCTGAGTTCTCAACTAGCCGGAGGAGGTCTGCACATGCTAACTCGACATTTACTGGCTCAGCTACTCCCCCCGCAGGAACCATGCGTAGTTAAGGTGGCGTCTGACAAAGAATACTCGTCTGAATTTGGCTGAAGGGACACCACGCCTTGGATGACTGAGGACACCTCTGTTAGGTGATTTTTCTAAGTATATAGACTCAGTCTTTGTATTTTGTAATCTATCGATGGTAGAGCAAAGTTCCCTATTGTAAAGTTTTAACAAACACTCTAGTTGTCTGGTTATGCATCTGTATGTAAGATTTCTTGTTTAATGACAGACAGTCTTCTCACTCCATCTAGTTTTCATTTCATACTGAGAGGGTTCATGATCGACTGATTCGTGCGAATAATTGAAATTATGTTATGATAAAGGATTTATCGTTGCATTGTTGTATTCTTCAGTTTTCTACATTTGAATGTAAGAAGATCTTGCGTTTAGATGTTTTCCCCTACAGTCTGTTATAAACCTGATGTTTACAACAGACCCCTACTTTTCTCTTATACAAGTCTTCCTCCTACTCACCCTTACTACAACTCACTGTTTGAAGTTATCTAAGACCTCACTTGCCCATGCATGCATGGCCTAGTTTCAGAGTTATAACCACATCGTTTTGAGTTAGCTTCCATTCGATCACCCCATTAAACAAATCGTGACAAAAAACTGATGGGCGTCGGGCTCTGCTCCTGCTGCAATCTAGGGGTGACTTCTGACGCTAACATAACTTTTCTCTTGTTGATGGATAGGTGTAGACAGTCCCAAATTTCCTTGAACTTGAAAAAGTGCATTTTATGTGCACCATTTGGTATATTGATGGGTCATGTAGTATGTAAACAAGGAATTTTGGTTGATCCTGCAAATATTGATGTTTTGTCAATTTTCCACCACCTACTTTAGTGTGAAAACTACGAGAAACATTGGGTCACATGGGGTAATACAAAAACTTTATTAAGGGATACACGTAGATCACAACCATATTGAAAAAATTGTTGAATAAGGAGGTCAAATTTCAATGGAACGAGGAATGCCATTAGATTTTGGATACCTTGAAGGAGAAACTAGTTACCGCATCGATTTAAGTATTTCTAGATTGAAATAACGTATTCCATGTTCACGTAGATGCGCCATATATAACATTAGGTGAAATCCTAGCTTAGCCAGGGGAAGGCGATTTGGACCATCCCATTGCATTTTCCAGCAGAAATTTGTCAACTACCAAACAAAATTATACTACTACAGAGCATGAAGGAATGTCAATAGTGTATGCACTAAATAAGTTTAAGAATTATCTATTGGGATCACATTTTAATATGTACATGGATCATTATGTGTTGAGATACTTAGTCAATAAGCTAATGTTGGGGGGGAAGATATGCAAATGGTTGTTACTATTTCAGGAGTATTATTTTGTATTTATTATGAAACTAGGAAAATTGAATCCATGACCTGATCATTTGTCACTCATATTAATAGGGGAAGATGCAAGAAATGTGGATGACAGTCTACCATATGTGAACTTGTTCACAATTTAGATGGTCGATGATTAGTTTTCAAATATTATCTAGTTCTTGAGCACATGAGTATCCCCACCTGACTTTAAAATTGCGCAAAAGAAGCAGTTAGTGGTAAATGGAGTAGATTATCAGCTCATAGCGGGGAATTTGTATAAGTTGAGCATAGATGGTATTCTTCATCTATGTGTACTGGAGCATGGTAGACCTATGATATTATTGGAGGCACATGAAATAATTGTAGGAGGCCACTATGTAGTGAAAGCGATGGCTCATAAACGTTTGCATGCAGGACTATGGTGGCCCACCCTTCATAAGGATGCTAAGGAGTTCTAGCGGACTAATGATGTCTGTCAACAATTTTGGAAGCCATCTAGAAAATACTATATGCCTTTAATACCACAAGTTATGTTGCAGGATTTTGATAAATTGGAAATTGATTTCAATGTAATGATCAACCCACCAACAAAATGGTGAATGTAAATATATGCAGTCACTAAGAAAGACTACTTGACCTGATGGGATGAAGCAAAACCCATCATAGATTGTAGCTTGGAGACTGTTGTGTGGTTTCTATTTGAGAATGTTGTTACGAGGTTTGGATGTCTGAGAATCCTTATGGTTTCTCACATAACACATTTTTTGAATTAAGCAATTGTTTCTTTAACAAAATAATTTCATATTTATCACCAGAAGAGCACACCTTATAACCCTCAGGTGAACGGAACAATGGAAGCATTTAACAAGATCCTAGAGCATGCACTGATGAAGATATGAAATGTAAATTGATATGACTGGGACCTAAGGATTCATGCATTACTATGGGCATATCAGACTACATGTAAGAAGTTTATAGGACATACACCATTCATATGAGTATACGGTCAAGGATCACTTATGCCCATGGAGTTAATTGTTCCAAGTCTATGCATTGTCGCGCTAACGGAGCTCATGGAGTATGGTGCAGTAGAGAGAAGATTTTCATAGTTAATGGAACTAGAGGAAGACCATTTCATCACAATATTTCACTAGCAAGTCTAGAAAGAACATGAAAAGGCATGGCATGAAAGACATATTAAACAAAAAAAGTTTCAAATGGGAGACCTATTTTTTCTCTATGACAACAAATGTTTACAACACCCTGGAAAGTTTCAAATGCACTGGTTGGGTCTGTATGTCATAAGATCTATGACAGAGGTAGGTGATGTTAAATTGGAGAAATTGAATGGAGAAATCATGGAAGTACTGGTCAACGATAATCAATTGAAACTATATAGTGATATTCGCACTTCTACGCACTATCCTAACTGCACAAAATGTGTACCATAGTATATGTATTATAGAAAAAGAAAATAAAAAGAAATAAAATAGCTTGAGGTAAGCCACAATAAAAATTTGAAGAGACGGGAGAATTTAATTTATGAATCGGGCATTGTTCAAACAATTAAATTTTCAAAAAAAGAGATGAACAAGAAAATGTCGTGGAAAGAAAGAGGAAGGTGTGCAGAAAGGATAATTCAATTACATGTGGAAAGAAGAACTGAATTGTGCACAAAGATCCAGGATAAATACCTATGTGAATGATGAGAAAATTATTAAAGAGAAAACATGATGGCGAGATGAAAGAAACATGTAGTAATAAATAAAAAGTGGCAATGTGATTTTGACAGGATGGAAAATCTAGACAACGATCCACTCGAAAATACAAAATTAATGTAGGATCTGGACGAGAATTGAATGTTAGTAAAATTGGATGAGGATGAGAATTTTGGCTAGAAGAGGAAGATAATATTTGGAAAAAACCTATAAAAGAATACAAGGGGCGATGAGAAAGGGTTATTTTTGTGTGGAGATTCAAAGAGAACAAAGAGACAAAGAAGAGTCAAGTGAGCTGAAAATAGAGTCGAGTTGAAAAATGTAGTTACATAAAGTCATGAAAGCATCAAAGGCATGAGCATACACATTGTATATGAAGAATCTAGGCACTAAGAAGGCATCAATATCGGTGCAGGAAGAAACCTAGAGAGAAGAGACATCAGATATGATCAACTTTCACAAGGCTTATGTGCCACCCAGGAAGCCAACAACAAATCCATTTAGATTTCCCAAGGAGCTAAAGTATGACCTTGTTACACGAATAATTCTACCTGGGGTCACTCTTGAGGGGTATATGTTGGGCGTAGTAGAAATCTTGAAGCTTTCAGACCATGACCTTGCATATCTAAATAATTTTCCATAGTCAGTGCCACAAAATTATCTGTGCACATCACTCATACCAGACTCACTTGTATTCACAGTCGAGTCATATGATTTGGAAAGAGGACTACAACAAACAAGCATACTAAACATGTTGGATATCCCACATTTTGTAAGAAGTGCATAAATCAAAATCTGCGTCAAGTTATTGTTGAGTTGCGTCCATAGAGGTTTTCTATGGTTGGATAGGGAAATGTCAATTGATACCCAACTTATTGCATATATTACAAGATTTTTGTCAATAGGGGAAGACCCACTACCTCTGGTCATGGATAAGACTCATGAGAAAGCATTAGCATAAAGGATGAATGAAAAATATGGCACACACAAAGGAGCATGCAGATTGGATGTATCAAGAATTAATGATGATTCTCTATGGTTTGTGACACAAGTGATAGCTTGGAAGTTACTCAGGAAGTGTCGTAGAGATAAAGTGCTAACAAGAGTAATAGAAGCAACAAATAAGTGCACAACAAGAGTGAATATGAACTAGGAGATATTTTTTGTGAACCATTTCTTAACTGACTATAGGGAAGTGCAGTAGAAAGGAACAAAGTTCCATTATTGTTGGTTATTGATTTTAATTTTATTCGTCGCTTGGAGGGAGTTAGAAGAAACACACTTTTGGAAAGGTATGCAACAATTATTCCTGGAAACAAGATATGTTTCATTGTGGCATACCACGAACAAGAACATGCAAATGGATAACAACATCACCTTCTACATCTACCAGGAGATAATATGACAATGCATTGAGGACACACTGCACATTATACCTCCAATAGTTGAACCATACAAATAAATCAAACGATTTAAGGCACAAACACACCACATGTATGTTCAAACAAAGAGGGATCCAAATAAGAAATGGTTGTTGACTAACTACAGGTTGAAAAGATAGGATGTTAGACAAATTTTCAATGACTTGGAAGTACAGTGGAAAACCCTAGCAACATAAATAGCACAAAAGGAGACACAACAATAAAAAAGGATCATGAGGAAGAATAGTAACATGAAGAACAAGAGAATGGTGTTGGATACACTCAATAAACAACAATGCACACTGGAGAGAAGAGAAAGGAGAACCCTAAGGAGTGATCAATGCATAAGCACAAGAAGAGGAAAGCCTCAAAGAAAGCATCTATCTAGGACTTGACTGAGGATGACTTATAGAAGATTAGGGATCAGATCCAAGAAGTAACTGAAGAAGTAGTTATGCGAGTTGCACAGAAACTACAGGGAATGCATATGAATGTACAAGAGAAGATAGCTATAGTATGCCAAATTTTGGAGTCAACCAGGATAGCGCCATTCCAAAGAACAGAAGAAGAACAAAAAAAGAAAAAAAAATAAAATAGAGTCACGACCGACAACATCAAAACCACCATAAACATTAATAGAGTGTTGAATCATGAAGATATCAGCAGGGTCCATAGAGTTCCCCATGACATAAATGAAGGAATGCGAACAAGGATTAAGCCATATTGACTTAGTGTTATCATAACTACCGATGAACGTGTTACAAAGATTGCAGAAAAGTGTTACACAAGAGATATGGTTGTGAGAAAATTTGACTTCTATGTAGTGGGCCAAATTAAATGCAAACAATAAAGCACTACACACAGAGTATAGTAAACAACAAGGTTGGAACAAGTAGTGTAGGAGGCATACACCAAATTCCTAGAGGTACCAATGGAAGTAGAAACTTCCTTAGAAGAGAAAGTGACAAAGATAAGTGAATCCATTCATGGATTTCATGCAAAGTTAATAGAATTGGAAGATTCCACAATGCCAAGTACCCCACTAGAGGAAAGGGAGAAACAAGATAAGACAACCATGATGACAGTTGAGAGCATTAGGATCTTGGATGAGGAATGCACAAAGTTGTATAAAGAAATTACATAAGTGAGGTCTCATTTGATGGAGGATGCAGAGTTACAAGAATTAGAACATAGGTTACAAACGACATAGGAGAAGATTCATAAATTCAAGGAAACATTGAGCACTTTGACACGAGAAGAACAAATGACTTCCATAGCTGAGAACATGCTACTATACCTTGCGATAAACCAGATATGAGTTGAATAATAGACTCTTGCACATAATCTTGAGCCACTGCAGGAGGAAGCATTTTGGGTGATAGGATAACTTGTAGTTTCACAAGACATAGCTAACCAAGCAGTGCAAGACAACGTAGAGAAAATGAAGACACCCATTATCGTGCATACAATAGAGATGATTTTAGAGAAAGAACCATAGGAAAGAGAGAAGGTTGAAACCACCACGGAAATTTTTCATAAGTTCATTGGGATATGCAAGGAAGTGTAGTGGAAGGACTAAGTGGTTCAGGTTGAGCCAAGGTGAGTGTTGGGGGTCTGTTGGGACAAGAATTTTGGACTAGTTTTTGGAACTGCACAGCATGTGCAAAAGAAGGAAATACGGTCGACACACTTTCATGGATCAACGTGCCCAAAGGAAGGAATACCGTTGAAGCCGTTAGGCATTTTGGGTCCATTGATACATCCTAATCCTTATTCTAATTGTATAAATATTTAATGGTTTTGGGATAGAGAGGAGTCAAAGAATAAGATAGTAGTCGAAAATAAATAAAGTATGCAATGTATGTGAGTATGTAAGAGGGAGAGTGACATAGAGAGATATAGATATAGGATAATGACAAGGGCATGATGTATGAGCACAATGCACATATTTTTTAATGGATGATTCTGAATAATATAATAAGAGTCCAACCATTTTGGATGTATCCAATCTTGGGTGAACCACGTTAAATATGGTGTATATGTGTCATGATGTGTTTGTTGTTTTTTCTATTGCATGCATATGATATATGCCTGTTATTCTGAATATATTGCATGTTCTTATGTTTCTTTGCACATAATATAAGGTATAATGAACTAATTCTAAGTATAATGTTTATGATGATTTCCTCCCATCCCTTGAACATTGCAGAAACCTGGTTTCTAGAGTTCCCATAGATGCCTCAGATGATACTTCATGTGCTTGTGAGTGATGCTAGAAGGGACAATATCTGAGGGTTTTCTTAGTGAATTCATGTTGAACCCTAGGTTCGCCCACTACATGCCAACATGCCAACATGCATATAAGTATTTGAAGATAAATACCTGGTGCATGCTTTCAGTGTGTCCAGGGAAGTTAAAGTAAAAATATGGCTACTATAAGCGCGACCACTAACAACTATATAGAGCACCATGTTTTGTCTTATAACCTCACTCAACCTACAAGGTTGACACCTTAGAAAATAGATGAAATACGAGAAAGGGGACTATATTTAAATTTTGATGGAATGTACAATAGTGGGCGTAAATGTGGAGAGGGTAAATTATTCTTCATATATTGTGAAGAGGAAGAAGATGAAGAATTATAACCATCACAAGATGAAGAAAAACAAGAGATTACTCCAAGCATATATTTTCTTGCATTGGTTAGAATTAGTACTCCAAGAAAACTCAAGATAGAAGGATATATATAAAAAATAAAAAGATAATAGCTTTGATTTATTTTGGTAGTAGCCATCAATTCATTGATTTCAAATTAGCAAAACTTCTCAATTGCTTTATATATCCAATGCTAGAGTTTCAAGTAATAATTATATATGGGCGTACCATAAATAGTTTAGAGAAGTTCCATATTATTAAGCTCACTATGGAGGAGTGTTTATTGGATATTCCCATTATTTCAATCCAAATGAGTGGCGTTGATGTTGTATTAGGGGTCTAATGGTTATAATCATTGGAAACAATGGCTGTTAATTTTCAATATATTTTCATGAAATTTTCCTTAGAAGTTAAGAAAATGGAACTTGTAGGTATCCAAGCGAAACTTTGTAAATTGATAATCTCTAACACCACGAAAAAATTACTTAAAAAGGGACACCATGGTGTAATTGCACAATTTTGATCATCGGATGTTGAAACATCTAGATCATTTTCTCCTTTGGATATCTAAAAATTTATCAATAATAATTCTAGTGTATTTAGAGAGTTGGAAAAGGATTTTCTGCTTCATCGAGATCATGAAAATTTTATTCATTTGAAACTAGGAAGTGCACCACTCAACATTAGGCCTTATAGGTACCCATATGAACAAAAGAGTGATATTGAGCGTATGGTTCAAGAAATATTAGAGGTTTTCATCATTAAACCTAGAAAAACATGTTTTCTTAATCAATGGTGATGGTTCAAAAAGAGGAATGTTGATGGTGTATGTTTCCATATTATAGAGATCTTAACATAGTGACCGTTAAAGTTAAGTTTCCTATTCTTGTCATTAATGAATTTACATGAATATTTTTATTCACCAAGTGGGATATTTGTTCTAGATATCACTGAATCATATCCAGGGAAGAATACAACCCCAAAATATCCTTTCGAACACATGAATGTCATTATGAGTTTTGGGTGATGCCATTTGGCCTTACTAATTCACCTTTGACATTTCCAATGTTGATGAATTATATTTTCAAATCATTCCTTAGTAAATTTGTTAGTATTTTTTTATGATATACTAATCTATAACAAATATTGGAAAGAGAATGTGCAACATTTTGATATGGTTTTAGAACTATTTGAATGAAAAAAAACTATATGTAAAGCCTTCCAAGTGTTCCTTTGGGGTTAAAGAAGTGGAATATTTGGGCCATATTGTATCCCATGAATGTGTTAAAGTGGACCCTAACAATATTTAAGATATGGAGGAATAGGAAATTCCAAAAACCTTGACGAATATTAGATGATTCTTAGGTTTTGTGGGATATTACCACTAGTTTATCAAGAATTATGGTCAAATCGTAACACTTGTAACACTATTGTTAAAAAAGGAGGACTTTTCTTAAACTCAAGAAGTAGCCAAATATTTTGAAAAAATTAAGGAGGCTATGCATTCAAATGTTGTCATAGCCATGATTGACTTCAAAAAATCCTTTATTGTGAATTTTGATGCCTTAAGGAATGGTGTTGGTGTTGTTTTATTGAAAAAGGAAGACCCCTTACCTTTGAAGGAGGTTATCTTAAGGGAAATAATGTACTCAAACCCATTTATGAAAAGGAAATGTTGGCCATATTACATGTAGTTAAGAAATGAAACTCTTACATAATAGGAATACACTTCAAGACGAAAATAGATCATGACAGTTTGATGTACCTTTTGGAAAACAATCATCTTCATAAGAGAAAAGAAAACTAGTTATACAGATTCTATGTATGACTTTGAAATTATCTACAAAAAATGAAAATAAAATGTGGTGTTAGATGTACTTCATGGAACTAAGAGATGAAGTGTGTACTATGTGTAATTTCCACTCTGCAATATGATTGCATGGAATAAGCAAGGGTAGAATGGAATAAATATTATAAGTTATGAAATATCATTCAAAAACTACAAGAGAACCTAAGTGCATTAGATTAATTTTTGTGGAAGAATGATTTACTATGGTATCATGATCACTTGTATTTAGGTAAGAATTCCCAATCAAACAAAATTCCCTTTTGGAATTTCACAAATCTCATCCAAGATGAAATTCACGCTTCTTAAAAAATCACTATAGGATTAAGAAGGATTTTTTTGGGGGGAAGGTCTGAAAACTAATGTTCAAAATTTCGTGACTAAATGTGTTATTTTCCAATAGAACAAGGGAGAGGAAATCAAGACTGTAAGTCTCCTACAAAATATAGAGATACCGATTCAACATTGGTGTTCGAGGGGAAAATCCCCCATGGTTTTGGGAAAACCAAAATAGATCAATGACGATGTAAAGATCAACAAATTCCAAGAAAAATCAAGCAACAAGAAGACTATAATTTATATGACCAAAGTAGATAACGTTTATTAAATAAATCATGAAGAACTTACCTAAGGTTAAACATTTGAAGTAGATCCAAAGATTGAAGTTCTTTCATTCCTTCTCAAACCTACAAAACTTGCACACAGATGACTATGAGAGAGAGTAGTTATTCTGAAAATTAACCAGTTAAATTAATAAAATGTAGAGAAGATTTGAAAAAATTAGTGTTGTATAGAAACAAGTATTAAAATAAAATGTATTACACATTAAGAACACCATGAATCAAAGGAATGCACATCTTTATATTAAAAAACACTCTGAGGTGAAGTTGTTACCTGCTCTATCGCGACACTGCTCCTCAAAAGGACCCTAGGTCCCTCCATCCAAGCTACTACAAATAAGGTATACCTATGAATATAATACACCAATGGATCCAAAGAGAACCAAGAAGATATCTTAATCATATAAGGGAATGGACAAGAATGGTTGGAAATAAGGGTTTCCAGGCCTGAGAATCAGAATAGCAAGGGAAATTTAGGGTCTTGCAAATGTGGCAGGATTCAACCATCATTAGTTTGATTTCTTATGCATTAATTCATTACATTTATCCTTATATGAATTCTCTATTTAAGTCATCTACAAACAATTATAGATGGTTCATTATGGGAAAAAGGAGATGGGCAACTAACCAAACCCATGACTCAACTCTCAATTACACGAATTTTGTTTTGGAGCATTTAATTTCATGTGGCTAACTTTCCTTTGATCAAACCATGTATACACGTGTTGTATGTAACATCCCCCATCCCATCCGAGGGATATTGTGGTGCAAAATACTCATAAAAATGAAATTTTTTCTAACTAAATTAATTTATTTACAATCAACTAATTTCCTATAGATTTCAGCTATGAATTAAAATAGATTTATCTACTTTCTACAACCATTAAATAAAATAATTTACATCATGCTAATAATAAACATGAAATGCAGCTAAACAACATATAAATCATTCTCATTTACATAGAGTTCATGCACAACAATAACACATGTAAATAACTCAACGACAAGATAAAACACTTATCTTTAAACTAGAGTTGTGCAACTAAATACTTGTGATGGATGTTCCACCCAACCATAGACTGACTATTCCAAATCTCAACAACTGTTCACCCCCAAACTAATTCTAGTAACCCAAAAAGGAGGGTGGTCTCTCACGGTCCACTCAAAACTCATAAAACCAACATGAACCCACTTATATCTTTCTACAACTATATTGATTTTCCACCAAATCTCTTCCTCTTGACCTATCCAACCCAAGGAATGTATCCCTTCATTGATCTCATTCCCTTAGGAATACCATTAGTTTATTAGGGCCTCTCTAGCACATGTATCTAGGAATCTCTCAGTTGGGAACTCAAGGGAACTTGCTGCAAGGAAAAATACCAACAAAAGAGAAACAAACAATTGTTGTTTTAGTGTAACTCACTCAGTAGTTCACTCTTCAGGCCTAAAAACTAGGCTCTTAAATTTCTCTCTCCAATACACTCTGAATACACTCCATATTTCTCTATAATTTTCTCTCCATGGCTACTACAACTCCAAGCTCTATTTCTTGCTCTCTACTTTTTCCACATACATAAAAACTCAATTTGTAAACCTAATCTCCCCATATGAGTTTCCTCTCTTTGGCTTTCCTTTCTTGACACACACTCTTCCCCAAGATGATTTTACTCAAACCTCACGTGCCTAATAACTTTGGGATGTGACTACTCACACCCACCCTCTTACATTTATTCATTGATTGGCTTCAGGAACATTCAATCAGAAATGGGAAGGTTTGTATACAAATAATTTTTTTAGGAAAATGGGATGAGTTAATATACATGGGTAATTCCCCCTTGGATCCCTCTTGGGAATTATCCTAGACTTTGCCCTCTCTTTTGGATTAATTTATCCCCCATATCTTGTGCATGTCCCCTTAACAACTTGCATCACATTTTTATTATTAAAACATTGAAATACAATTCACATATTACATTTCTTTAGTCGTAGCCACACATTATATCTACATAAGCATTAGTTAAACTTGGGATTATAGTGGGGACGTTACATTCACCCTCCCCTACAATTGTGAACCATCCTTGGTGCACTCTATGTTGGTGTACATATATGAAAAATTACATCACTTTACATAGAAATAAAAATTCTGCAACTTAACAACTCCAACGACAACTCCAACCATAATCTCATGTTCCTCTCAACTCACTGATCCAATGAATGCACCATTCATTTATCAAGGTTAACCCAAGTGATGTACCATATTCTTATCAAGGCTAACCCAACGAATGTACCATACATTTATCAAGGATAACCCAAGGGATGAAACATTCATTTATCAAGGCTAACCCAAGGAATGCTCCATTCATTTATCAAGGTCTCCATCGCAATTGTCTAGGACTCTGAGATGTGTTTCTGGAACTATAGCTACTCAAAATGGAGTCTTGCATTCCATTTTATTCAAAATTGTCAAAATATTATGGGTATTTTACCCGCATGTTTTCTTCATCCTCCCCTGTAGCATATTTGGGACCGTAGAAGTTCCATTGAACCTTTTCCATCCCTATGTCTTTGTTCCTGAGAACCTTCAATTTCCTGTCTAGGATGCATACTGGTACCACCCAGAAATCCCCTTCATGCTCCACCTGGATCAAATTCCAATCAATTATGTGGTTAGGGTCAGGCACATATTTCTTTAATAATGACACATGCAATACATTATGTACTCTCATGGATGTAGGAAATGCTAACATGTATGAAATTGGCCCTATCTTTTCTAATATTTCAAAAGGCCCACAATATCTTGTTTCCAACTTCGAGCAACATCCTAATCTTATCGAACTTATCTTTTCCTTTAGTTTTAAGAACACATGTTCTCCCACTTTAAAATATCTAAAAACTCTATTCTTGTATGCATAAATTTTCTACCTATCCTGGGAAACCTTTAAATTCCTCTTTATCTTTTCCATATTCTCTTCCATTTCCTTTAACAATTTTGGCCCAACAACTGCTACGTCTCTTGGATTATCCCAACTCACTGGTGTGTTACATTTTATTCCATACAATGATTCAAACAGAATCATTTTCAATGAGGGTTGACACCCATTGTTGTAGGAAAGTTCAACTAAATGAACATAATCCTCCCACTTTGATGGATGATCCATCACATACATTCTAATCATGTTCTCAATTATCCTGTTAGTCCTTTTTGTTTTCCCATCAAAATCTAGGTGATATGTTGTAATAAGATTTAAATTCATCCTAAATGATTTGAACAAATCTTTCAAAAAATAAGATGTGAACTTCGGATCTATTTCTGAAACTATTTCCTTAGGCACTCCTTGTAACCTAGCAAATTCCTTCATATATATTTCTGCAATATTTTTTTCCTTGTGTGTAGTTTATACAAGGATAAAATGTGCTACCTTATCCAATTTATCCGCCACCACCATGATGGAATAATGTTTCTTCATCATTCTAGGAAACTATGTAATAAAATCAACCATGATACCTTCCCACTTTTATTTTGGAATGGGGAATGGATGTAGTGAACTTGCTAGATGTCTATGTTCAATCTTCACATTTACCTATGTTATTAGCCACTTCCTTTTTCATTCCTGGCCAAAAGTATTGGATTCCCCCAGCTGAATTGTCTTTCGATATCCCGGTTTCCCGACATATGGCACTTTATGTATTTCCTTCAACACTGCATTTTTCTTTTCATTGGAATTCGACACATACAGCTTACCTTTGTACATGAGAATTCCATTTTCTTTTAGCTCATAAGAATTAAATTTATGTTAAAAATTATCTTGTTGTAATATCTCTTTTACTTTTAGATAATGCTGAGATGAATTTGATGTTGTATTAATTTGATCTTTCAGATCGGTCCTATACATGATGATTATTGCAATATGCTTTGCATGAGCTCTCCTCCTGATTGCATAAACCACTTGATTTCTTTTTCCCTTTATATTTTTAATTTCAAATTCATATTCACTCACAAATTCCAGCCTTATAGTTTATCTGACATTTAGTGTTGGATGTCCAAACAAATGTTTTAGACCACAATGATCTATCCTTAGCTCAAATTTCTTACCCATAATGTAATGTCTCCACACTTTTAATGTATGTAGAATTGTTACGAGGAAAATCACTCTATGGCATGGGGTAAACTACAATAGATGGAAATGACTGCAGAAATCAACTCTAATCTCACATATGCAATATAAACAAGTATGCTAACAAGACAATATAAAGAGCCTACCTTGTCCAAACATTCGATGAAATCCACCGTTGAGCACTTGACTCAAAGCTATACACTTGCAACTTGTCCTCAACAACCAAGATACACAAGCATATGGTGATAATATATAAAGCTAGTACATACAATAACGTAATCCATCAATATTCATAGCAAATATGCACATGGAATAAAAATTCAAATATTTGCAAGACATTAATTGGACAAGAAAAGGGTATTTCTATCAAAATATAATCAACATAAGTGTATAAATGAAAAAATTCTATGTCAGAATGTTCAGAATCGAGAAACTAAGTCCCTTCCAGCTAGGCCTTCATCACTTCAATCCTCCACCAAAGGAAAGCTCATATAAGAGGGAAAATGGGGTTCTCCATCAAATAGGGAAGAGCTTGGGGGATGAACAATGTGTTCAAACTTAAAAGAACAAAGGGATGCATACTAAATATGAAGTGAATAATTTCTCCAGAGTAACTTTGATCTCAAAGTTGAATTCTTCTCTCCCCTTATACAACTTAGATATGGCCCATTTATAACCTTCAAATGGAACTGAAGGGACGAGTCAAAACGTTTCCAGTATATGGAAGGTCAAGGATCATGGATCTCATGACGTGACATGGAAACCTGACACCATTTTTTAATTTTGGGCACAAAACCCGATGTATGTGGGTTTTAATTGTGCAAAATGCGCATACGCATGCTATATAGTTGTTACGGCATGTATATGTGAAAAAATACATTTTTTAGCTCTGGGAACTACAAAAAGGGAATTCAAGTCTGCATAGGGAAATGGAAAAGGCGTTATGGGAAAGTTGCATGGGGTGTGGAAAATATTGTTATAAAATATTCCCCCTAATGTGTGAGTTCAGAGGAGTATCTGCGATGGCTGAAATACATTACAATTCCCAGAAGTGGAGTAATGGAGACCTAGCTAGACAAACTAGTTTCTCATAAGAATATTACATTCCATAATGACTTTGTATACATGGCTGGAAATTTGAATTACAATGCAGATCCATGTGGAAATATACCAAACAACTATATATGGCCATGAATAGGCAATACAAAAGTAGATACATGCCATAGGCTATCATAGTCACGAACAAGGCCCAGTGAAAACTAGTCTCAAATTCAATATGAAGATATCTCTATACAATGGAGTACAATTTGATCTCCCATGATCACTGAATTCATATAGGTATTGGTCCAATGGATGATAGAAACAACTCAAGAAATCTGCGACTATGAACTGATGTCTTCAATTCTTCGACACGATCTGCCAAAGGTGCAAGTCTACATCATGTGAATAAAGGAGTTGAGGTTGAACACAATGAGACTTTTTTTGATTACGGGTCATCAAGGTATACCGTTAACAAAACAGAGACAACCTACCAATAATGAAAGTAGGTATCAAGGCACCGAGTACATTCTTACAAGCGTTAATAAAGGAGTTGAGGTTGAACACTTGAATAATCCACCGATCATGAGACATTGATGTATTCCCAATTGTCGATGGAGAGAGAACTTGCCACTGATGACTGCAAGCCTCTAGATACTCATAGGAATCTAGGCCTCATTTCTAGAATAGATGTCTTGGAGTCGATGGAAGGAGAATCGTTGAAAGAAGAGAATTAATGCATCTCTCATCAGTCATCATGAGGTACAAATAAATAGCTTGATGATTTGGAGGAACTCGAACGAAGTAAATGTTCATGAAGCAATGATCATGTGTGTCTTTCACATACACCAGATGCAAGTAGTGCATGAAAAAGACCCTCTGAATAAAAATCAATAAGGAAAACTATCAACAAAGTAAAGGAAATCACCAATAAGGCTAATGGTATCCAGGACACCACATGAATCCCAATGTGTAAATAGATTTATTTTCATCGAACACAAGGGAAACCCCCTAGTCAGTGACCAATGAGGAGGTGTCAATTGTTGGGTTCAAGGTTACCTACCCATATGGAAAGTAGGACCAGAGTGCACTGTAGGAATACAACTTCATGTAACTCTGAGACACACTAAGGGTATGGTCGACATGCAAAGTAAATAGTTCTAAGAAATTGCTGACACATGCTTATATACATCCCTTGAACAAGAGTATGAGACATATGGAGGACTCTGACATCATAGACTTAATGATGAAACTTAGTGATGCAAGAGGCACCAATCAAACTCTCCATAGGGATTGGAAGAGTAACTAGTCAGATTAGTAAACTCTATGTAATGATATTATCTTCCTAAGGTCATGATAAACCCAAAATTTGTATGACAAGTGGACTCAAAAGTTTTTGCTCTATTCAAAGGTGAAACAACTGTTGCCAACATGAGATAATATTATTTTCCCGCCCGTTTTTTTTTGTTTTTTCATAGACAAATGCACACTATGATACAAAGGAGTAAATTGGTTCCAGCATTGGAACATACCTATGATCAATGTAAGGACGTGCATGCAGGATATGGACACTCAGGGGAATGTTTTCTCATAGGGTACAGGGTGTCAAGCTGCAAAAGATATAAATAAGGCTCTTCTTGGTTGATGATGCAAACTGCTGAGATAATAGGATTATAATGCAAAATCTGGAACCTACAATAGGCTCAATACTGCAAGTGAGATAATGGGATGCAATTACACCTTAAATCCAAAGAATATCCTTTTTCATAATTTAGTCTAATTGGTCTGAAAAAGGGTTAAAATTACACCAAATAGACGTCCTTTCAAATCCAATTTACGAGTGTGAAAGAGAAAATGTCACTTGACAATATTTTCATGTTTAATATGTCTTGAAAAGAGCTTAACTAAGACTCAAGGATGTTGTTCTAAGAAACATATCATGGGGGAGGCCAGAGCTCCCATGTAGGAATTTTGTCGAAAGTCGACAACTAACATATAGATGACACAAACTTGGGAAAACCCAAAGCTTTCCAATTCGAGGAGGACAAAATAATCGCAGAGGTTACCTTATCTAAAATATATCAAAGAATTCCCCTTATCTAGAAGGGTGTAGAATAAGGAAGTCAAGGATCTACAATTTCATTCCAATCAAAGGAAACCACCCTAGGACTTGGAGGGAGAATACTCGAAGAAAGTGGAATGCTCCCTTTTTCAGAAAGTACATGAATAGAAATTCTAAGGACGTGGTTGAAATACGCATCAGCCCCCAAAAGAAGAGTGGGATTGACCAAATATTGCATCGACAATGTCACTTCCTTAGACTTGTCACTCTCCAAGAGAAGAGTGGGATCGACTGAAGACTGCATCGGAACGACCACTTCTTCAGCTGTTGGTTGAATAGGATGCGAGAAAACAAGATCAAGAGACACATCACTCCCAAAAACAAGAGTGGTGCCAGCCAAATATTTCATCGACATGACTGCTAGTTGAAGAGGATGTGAGAAAACAAGGTCAAGAGACAGATCACCTCCCAAAATAAGAGTGGTGTCAGCTGAAGATTGCATCGGCTTGACTACTGTATCAACCAAACAAGGTTGGGAAACAAAAGACAACTCATAACCCGAAGGGACCCCAAGCAAGGACCATAGTTCTTGTACCATAGCAGTATTAGGGCACAAACAAGTAAGGTGATGTCCTTTGCAAAGCCTACAAAGAAAATCGAGCTTACATCTTACTAGTCTAGGCTTCGCAATCGTATGAATTCCCCCAACATGACTTGTAATGGTTGGTGACATGCTCCCAACATGACTTGTAAAGGCTAGTATCATATCTTCAACATGACTTGCAAAGGTTGTTAATGAATTCCCAACATGGCTAGCAGAGGTTGGTGATGAATCCCCAACATGCCTAGTAGGGGTTGGTGATGTATGTGCAATGTGACTAGCAATGAATAGAGTTGTGACCCATGCATAACTTGTAGTGGCTGGTTGCATGTATTCAACATAACTTGTAGATGTTGTTGACCCATTTCCAAAATGACTAGCAGAGGTTGGTGATATAATGCCAATATGACTTGCTGTGACTAGACTTGTGCCCCTAGCATGAAATGCAATGATTGGTTTCTCATCTTGAACATGACTTGCAGAGGATGTTGACCAATATACAACATGACTAACAAAGGTTGGTGATATAATACTAGTATGACTTGCAGTGTCTGGACTTGCGGTGGTTGGTTGCGGCATTTGAGACCAAGGTTCCGGGAAAGACTAGTTTTGAGAAATTGAAGGCTAGGAAGGGTTCTGATATACACCATGGACTTATCTGGCAGGGTAGTATCCTCCTCAAAACTAATTCATAAATGGTTGTTAGGGCATCGTCACTGAGGAAGCCTCTTGGGAAGAGAAAGCAACATGACAAGGGTTACTCAGGTGAGGATATATGTTGCCCCCAGATGAAGGAACTTCATGAACGGGATATCCCATTGTTACCCATGATTTTGGTCATCATGATGGTGTATTAATGATGGTGTACTTAGGATCTTCATAAGAACTTTCTTCTGAGAAAAGTTACCTTCATCTCTTCCCAGAAAACTCACTTTTGAAGAGGGTTCGTAGGCTGCTAATATATTAGGGTGCGAGAATGACCCATTCTCACAGGCTGCCTTAAGCTAGGGTGTGAACTTCTCGCACTTTGTTGAATAGATAGGGTTTGAACTCGTCCTAAAGCATGGAAAAAGATGAATTCTCGATGATTCTAGAAGGGAATCTTCTAGAAGAATGGGTTGGCATTCGAATGGTTATCCTTGTACTGGATTCCCTGATATTTTGGAATCATTCTTATCCAAGTAACTATCTCATTCTCTCCTATATATTGAGGGAATTCTCATGGAAAAGGTTAAGCAAGATTCATTGGAGAATTGGTGAAAAAATTGTGTGAAGGACTTAGTTTGAACAGCAGCTTGGAGACTCTAGCAAGTCTATCAAGAGGATTTGATCTTCTTCATGCAAGGATTGAGCAAGTGTGTGTGTTGGAGACAAGAGTCATCGAAAGGAAGCTTGCAACATCAAGGCTATCAGGTTGTAATCTTTACTTTCAATTAATATGATACAGTGGCATGTCCCTTTCCCATAAAGCTATTTCTCACTTTATTGTGTAATTCCTTGATCATTACATAAGTTGACAGTTGAATATATTGTGCTATCTTCACTTTGGTTGGTTTGTGTTGTCTTGGTCTTGACCTCACGAGAGCACCAGAGCGAAGAAGGAGCAAAAAAGACCCTAGGAAGCGATACTAAGGTATGTTACTTGTTCCTTCCTACTAACTAATTCAATGGTCAAAACTTAGGGAAAGAGTCATGTCCTATCTTGTTTTGTTCTAGATCCAGGTGGATCTAGGGAGATCTGTTAGTGTCTGCACCTACCGATTAGTCCGATAACACCCATACTATAAAAATGACTCCCCCCATATGAAACACCAGAGGACAGATGGAGGTCCTCTATGGGAAAAATGTTCATAGGAATTAGCATAGTCGAAGAAGGATAGATGGACGAGATGTAATAAGTAGAATGGTTGCCCATTTGAGCACTTTCTCCTGGAAAAGTGAAGCTAGGATTGGATCTGTAGGAAGGAATATTCCAACCTCCTACCGTAAGAGTTGGTTGAGGGATATGACTCCCACCAAATGAAAAAGGGAGAATAAGGAGGCATCATGCCCCCAAACCAAAAACTAGGATTCACATAAGATGACAAGACAGAGGATGGCAAGTGCGAAGACATGTCTAGGATACCATGAGAAAAATAATCAGAGGCCCAAGGTATTGGTTGAGTATAATGATTTGGCATACCACTCAGAAATACAAAAGGATTCGTCCCCATGGAATGAGAAAATATCACGGGATCGGTAGCGCTAACTGAGGGATTCAAGGGGACTCCACTATCCATAATAATGAAAACTCACGATACAATAAAAAATCCTAAGGTGAACTAACAATCATATAGCACACCAAAAATAAATAAAAGGGCCAATATGCACACAAAAAGGACAAAGTGTCTGAAAGAGGCCTCCCTCCCTAAAGTAGGTATGCCTCTCCCAAGAGGGGCCTGAGAATCCCTTAAAAATATCGAAGGTATCATAATTAGTTATAAGGGCCCTCGTGGGCTTAACAACAAGTCATTTAGATTTCCTCGGAGAGGTAATCCTCTATAAAGGATGTGTGTTTTCAGGCCCTTAGCTGACACATGGTACTTGCAAAATAACCCCTACAAGTAACCTATGTGGCTACCTATGTCAAGCAACGAAGCCACCATGATATAACAAATGCGCAGGAAAACAGTCGTAAGTTAGGTCGATCGTATGGGAAGGGTAGAAAAGATTGAAATCTCGGAATAACCACCTCTCATAGAGGTAAAGGTACTATAAATTCCCCCATATACAAATAGATCCCCAGAAACATCTCTGACACTAAGAAGGTATTGGAGGGATATCTCCTCAACCAACTTTACACGATCTAGTGTTTAACTCCGATGTGAGCAGAGCCTCCTAACATCACCAGTTATACAATGGATTTCACCACTCCCTTAGTCATACATATATGTTGAGTTTAATGGCGTTGGAGAACTTTACTCACAAAATCCTATTCCAAGGCTCTAAATCTTAAGCTAGTTTGTGCAACTTGAAAAATAAAATCGTTCCTAATTAATTTTAAATTTATGAGCATTAATTTTAGTGTCTTTGTTTAGCCAAAAGGTGTGGTCATGAAACTGATGATGTTATGACTTAGAAAGTAAAATAAATGAATATGAATAAAATGCAAATTCCTAACTTCAATTCTCAATAAATGATAAGCTTTTCAAAAATGCAGTTTTCAATTCAACTCTGCGATTTCAAATACGACGCAATCTTTCCATTCATGTATCAATATCAATGTTAAGAACCAAAAATATCAGATGCCATTATGAAAAATGTATTATTTTTTCTGTTATTTTCAATATAAAAGAATCAAAATGCAAGGACTGAACAACAACTTCATATAAAGGCCCTATTGTAAGAAAACAAAGACAAACTAGGTAGGATATCAAGAAGCAAACACCTAGCCGTAGATGCAAGGACAACTAATGAAAAAGTTGATGAGAAAGAAAAACCGACAGAAAATTCAACCAAAGAAATTTTTCCTATCACTCTGGAGTCACTTAATAGTTATGACAGAGACCTAAGAAGACTCAACAACCATCAAAACTTACCCAACAAACATCAAACTCAAAAATCAAGCAAAAAAGAATGATGTACGCAACTGTTTAGGAGAAAACTGCATATGTACGGTCCTTATAGAACGACAATTCGCATATGTACATGTATGTTAAGGGAAAACCCACGTATATGTATTAAAACAATGTCAAGTTAAGGATAAGGCCAAGGAACTCAAACTCAAAATGAAAAAAGGTTGTCAATAAATCAGATGGCAAGAAACTCATGATAATTGAGAGCAATCAAAGGAGAAAAACACTCCAAACCTCAACAATAAGATTCCCTCCTCAGTATGGTCGCCAATTCTATTACGAGGAAAATCACTCTATGGAATGGAGTAAAAAACAATAGATGGAAATGACTTCAAAAATCAACTCTAATCTCACGTATGCTATATAAAAAAACATGATAACAAGACAACATAAAGATCCTACCTCGTCCACACGTTTGATGAATTCCACCGTAGAGAACTTGACTCAAAGATATACACCTGCAACTTGTCCTCAAAGACCAAGATACAAAAGCATATGGTGATAATATATAAAGTTAGAACATATAATAACATAATCCATGAATATTCAAAACAAATACACCCATTGAATAACAATTCAAATATTTGCAAGACATTAATTGGATGAGAAAAGAGTATTTCTATTAAAATATAATCATCAGAAGTGTATAAATGACAAACTTTTGTGTCGGCATGTTTGTAACCGATAAAGTAAGTCCCTTTCAACTGGGCCTCCACCACTTCAATCCTCCACCAAAGACAAGATCATATAAGAGAGACAATGAGGTTCTCCATCAAATAGGGAAGATCTTGGGGGCTGAACAATGTGTTCAGAATTAAACGGACAAGAGGATGTAGATTCAATATGAAGTGAATAATTTCTCCAAAGTAACTTTTCTCTCAAAGTTGAATTCTTCTCTCCCCTTCAACAACTTAGATATGGCCCATTTATAGCCTTCAAATGGAATTGAAGGGCCAAGTTAGAATGTTTCTAGTAAATGGAAGGTCAAGGATCATGGATCTCATGACGTGATGTGGAAACCCGACACCATTTTTTAATTTTGGGCACAAAACCCGATGTACACGGGCTGTAATGGTGAAACCTACGTATACACATATTGTGTAGCAGTTAGGGCGCGTATATGTGGAAAAATACAAATTTTAGCTCTGGGAATTGCAAAAAGGGACTTCAAGTCTACATAGGGAAATGGAAAAGGTCTTCTGAGAAAGTTGCATGGGGTGAGGCAAATCTTGCTATAACAAGAATTGTTTCTAACTCTAAATCATGGGTATCATAATTTATTTCATGCTCTTTTCATTTTCTAGACTCATAACATACTACATGATCCTTTTGAATGAGGACTCCACTAATCTCTTCCTTGCATGCATCAGTGCATACAATGAAATCTTCATTCAGATATGTAATCTTCAATATTGGTGCACAGTTTGTCAATATTTTGTTGAATTGCTGAAAACGCTCTTCACACTTGGAAATCCATTCCAACTCCAGTCCCTTCTTTTGAAAAGAAGTTATTGGACTTGCAATCTTTTAGAATTTTTTATGAATCTTCGATAATAACTGGCAAGATCCATAAATGATTTAACATCTGTCACATTCTTTGGCACTGTCCATCCTCTAATTGCCTATATCTTCTTAGGATCAACTGCTATCCCATCTCTTGAAATTGTATGCCCCAATTAGTGAATCTTCTTTTGATAAAATATGCACTTAATTAGCTTAGAATATAATTTATTCTCTCTTAAAACTTGCAATTCCATTCTTAAATGCTACTCATGTTCCTATTTTGACTTAGAATAGACAAGTATGTCATCTAGGAACAACATCACAAACTTGTATAGGTACTCCTTGAACACTACATTCACCAAACACATAAAGACTGTTGGGGCATTTCATAGTCCAAATGGCACTACCGTGAATTCATAATGCATGTATATTTTCCTAAATGTTGTCTTGTTGATGTCTTGTTCCTTAATCCTCACTTGATGATAGCTTGATCTGAAATCAATATTGGAAAAGATCCTTGATCCTTTCAACTGATCAAAAAAATCATCAATCCTTGGAAAAGGATACTTGTTCTTTATAGTGACCTTATTCAACTGTCTCAAAACAATGCACATCCTTAAGGTTCCATATTTATTCTTTACAAAGGGAACCGGGGCTCCCCAAGATGACACACTTGGGCATATATACCCCTTCTTTAACAAATCTTCAAGATGTATCTGCATCTGCTTCAATTCTGGTGTGCTCATTATATAAGGTGTCTTGAACACTAGGGAAACTCTTGGCACATAATCAATAAATAAATCAATGTCTGTCTTTGGTGGAAATCTGAAAATTTCTCTAAAAACATCTTCAAAATACTTTAAGACTGGATGGTCTTCAATTCTTGCCACTTTGTCTTTTAGTACTTCTTCCATATGGGCTGCAAAAATATGACATCCCTTCCTGAAAAATCTTCTTCAACTGCATAGTTGAAATCTCTCTAATAGCTACAGCTCTCGAAATACCCTTAATCTTGCTTGTTTCCCTTCCTCATCAAAACATGTGATTGTCTTGTTGTAATAGTCTATAGGAGAACATGGTGTTTTTCCAATCGATCCATGTCAATTAGATAATCATATGAACCCAATGGTATGATTTTTACATCTACCTTCATTCTTAGTCCATTCATTTCTATCGGACAATATTTAACCAACTAATTGATCTTTCTCTTACCCCTATGACTATTTGAACTAACCAAGATTTCTTATTCCTACTTCTTTGAAAGTGAAATCTTTCAATAATGTTCGCATTTATGTAACTATGGATTTCTCTAGAATCAATAAAAATTTCTATGGGCTCATTATTGATCTCAACTTTGACTTGAATCATGGGGGATTGACATTCAACTTGTTTTTTTTCCAAGGATACATAATCCTTAGCATTCTTCCTCCCATGTCTTCCACTTCTTAGTCCTCCTGAATCTTGTGGACAATCCTCATTATTTCTCCTTTGTGAGGGAAGTCCCTATATAAATGATTTCCCTCACATCCCTAACATTGAACAAGTTGTTTCCTTGGACTTTTCCAAAATGAGTTTGTAGTCTTGTGCTCATTTTGGGATGATTGATCTTGTTGATTTTCTTGGGTGTTATTCCTGAAATAGGGTAGATTAAAACCTTYCTACCTTTGTCCCCTTTTCCCTTTCATCTTATTATTCCAATATTTTTGGAAAATTGGTCTTCCTTTGCTTTGTTCATAAAGGAGCCTTTCTCTACTTATTTATTCCTCCAAAGTCTTGGGATTATCATATTTTATCTTGTCACTATAGAAGTAGGGTAACCCACTTAGAAAYCTTTGTATTTTTACCTCCTCATCCTTTATGAAGTCAACATAGTTAAACAATTCAAAGAATATCTTCTCATATTCATCCATTTTMATGGTTCCCAACTTTAGTTCAAAGAACTTTTTCATCTTCCTTTCTTAGTAATGCTCAGAAAAATATTTGTCTTGGAAATATCCTTTGAACTTCCTCCATGAGATTCTCTTATTATCAAGGTTATTATCTTTCTTGAGTTGATCCCACCACATGGATGCCTTCCCTTGCAAGTGGTAGGTGTAAATTCTAGCTTCTACCTGGGAGGGGTAATCTTGAAACTACAAATATTTCTTCATTTCCAATAGCCAAGCCTCTACCTCTTATCCTTTCCTGTGCTCACCATTGAAAGTTGGTGGCTTGATCTTTCTGAGTTCACCTTGCAAGATATCTCCCTCAAACCTTCTCCTTTTCCTCCAAACAAGAGACACACTTGGGATACTCTCTAGCCCCAAACTTGCATGAGTTATTCTAGTAGATTTCCTTGGAGAATGATGGATCCTACTCATGATTCTTGATTTACTATCATTTCCATGATCATCCCTTTTACTATGGGATGTTGACACTTGTCTAGCACTAGCTTCTTCCTTATTTCCAAAGTCATTGTTGACTTTCTTATGCAAAATGTTCAAGATCTGAATTATCTCTTCCCGAGCCTTCATAATCCTTTCATTATCATCCCTGTAGCTATGCACTTATCTATGTAGGCTTCACATAGTGACATGCTACTGCCTATACATTCTTCCATTTAACTATGTCTCAATATTCCTCATGCTGACATGCAGACCTATGACCTCTTCCTCATGGATATAATATCCCTGAGCATCATCCATAACTCCAATCCTCATATAAGAACTAAAGTTTCTTTCTGTACTTCTAATTCTACAAGAAATGTGCATGTAATAATTAATGTTAGAAACATGCATAGCATAAAACATTCCATCCATTAGAATATAGGTTATTTATTAATCAATTCATAAATCACACATTGACCAATTCAAAATTTTGTTTCATATATTCCTTTCTCTTTGAAACAACTTTCCAATGACTGTACTCATGCCTCAATCTAAGTTCCGAGAGAAAGGTTACAACATCTACATGATGCAATTTTCCACTCTTTTACTGCTACGGAAATATATTTATTAATTTATGAGAATTTCCATTGCCCAATTCAAAATTCTAGGTTTATATATGTCTCCTCCTCCTCAAGACCTTTCCAACGACTATTTTTTTTTCTCAAATCCAAGCTCTGATCTGAAAGTTATGGTCCGAAGAATTTTATGTTGTTTTACCCAATTTACCCTTGTATGCTTCAGGTGTCTTATTTCTCTTCCTATGCATTTTTTAGGTACCCATAACCAAAATATGACTCCACTGCTGGCTTCTATGGGTCACAAGATTTCCATTGACTACTCTTGTTCCCCAAACGGACTTCTAAGCATGGGGTTTTGCCTTTTGGAAGTAAAATTGGTGCCAAAATTTTACCCTCACTTTTTTCGCTGTAACTTTCTCATATGAACTCCGTTTTGCAAACCATTTAGATCATTGGATAGATCTATCCGAGATATTTTATTTATATCACTTTGGATGTAGCCACACATTATGTCTACATAAGTATTAATTATAATGGGGATTATAGTGGGGATGTTACACTGTATAATTGTTAGGGAATGTACAAGTTCCAAAAACATTTTTTTTATATAATACAAAGGAGGCATGGGGAAAAGGTGTTTGCAAGTAGGATAGGGACAAGGCCAACAAATCCATCAATGCTTTAGTGGTGGATATTAATGCTATAACAATTGGGAATATGTTTTAATGGATTTTATTACAACTATATCCATGTCCAAAGGAAAATATGTCATCATGGTAGTGGTGGATCGAATCACAAACTATGCCCATTTTTTATTTGTTTCTCATACTTTTAAAGAAATTACAATAGTCATAACATTGATGGAAACAATTCAAAAGATACATGGAGTCCCCAAGATTTATGTAAATGATAGAGATCCAATTTTCACATGTAATCTTTAGATTGAATTATTTTCTTATTTAGATACTCAATTGGCTCACAGCTCCTGTTGCAATCCTAATTTCAATAGGAATTTGAGATTGCAAATAAATTTATAGAAGGCTATTCTTGTTTAATTGCAAATAAACAAACACAATGGGTCAAGTGGTTTTCCTTTTTGGAATGATGGTACAACATATCTTTCCATATTTCATAAAAAATGTCCCCATTTATGGAACTTTATGGTTATCATCCTTTATCCATCACATCAACCTTGAGAGGGAAAGTGAAGTTTCAAGAAGTGGAGGACCACATAGAGCAACAACAAGAGGTTCTCCAACTATTGGAGGACAACTTAGTTGTAACAAAAAATATGATAAAACAATAAGAAGATCACCATCACAGTGAAATGGAATTTGAGGTGGGGGATTGGGTATGAGGTTACAACCATACAAACAAATGTCCCTCAAGAAGAAAAAGAAGGAAAATAAATTAGCACCCATGTACTATGGTTCCTATAATGTGTTGCAGTGGATTGGAAGTATGGCTTACAAATTGGAATTTCCTCCATCTTCACATGTACATCTAGTCTTCCATGTTTCTTTTTTAAAGAAGGTAACCAATGCCAAGATCCTAGTTTAGATTATTTTACCAAATATTAGTGAAGAAGGTAAAATCATACTATAACGAAAAATAATCCTCAAAATAAGGATCAAGCAATTGCAAAATTGAGTAATTACTGAGTACCTCATCAAGTGGAAGAAACTACTAGTAGAAGAGGCAACAAGGGAATATGATTTCTTCATGAAAAAACATCTAAGTCTAATAAATTGCTGAAGGAAACACTTATTTTAATGGAAGGGGCATGTTAAGCCCTAGATATTGAGTTATTATGTCTCTATTGTTATATTAGTCTTGTATTTATTGGTTGTTTAGATCCTTTAATTTTAGTTGTACCAATTTGTCTCCTATATATACTAGGGAGACATAGTTTTAGAAAGCATATATCATCTTGTATGTTTGTTATATTGTAAAAGGAAATTTCCCCCTTGAAGAGCTTCTCATTCATTCTTATATCTAATTCTCAAGGTGTGGAATTACTTCTCTTTTTTTTAATGTTATTTGGGTCTTTGTTTCCTAACACAGTTGCGACAAGATCTGAATTTGTCCCTTTAATAAATAAGATTTCTATTGTTACAATTAATTCTATATCTTGGGAAGTATTAATTTTTTTATAAGTTTTCCTTACCACCCATCTTATTTTATTTTCAAGAATAAGGGAATTAATGATATCCACTTATTCCATATTTTCTTGTGAAGTATGTTGTTAGGGACCTAAACTCCCTAACCCATGACATAGGTAGAATAATATATTTTCCATGTAATTAAAGCCAACATTAGTTTATAAAGAGTATTTAATAAATGTGAACAAGTCAATGTAAGAACACCTAATATAATATTTCTCTTCTAGAAAGATATTCCGCTATAATTGTCTTTAGAATATAGAATCAATATAAATAAGAGTAGGATGTATGATAAGTTTTGTCTTGAGAATTATTGTAATAGAGCTCTTCTCTGCTGGAGGTTGCCCCATCGAGGAAGCAAGTGAACATTGCTTTATTTGAATAAAGGAATGTCATTCATACACTTCTGTTGATCATATTTTAATAGAAATACTCTTTTCTCGTCCAATTAATGTCTTGCAAATATTTGAATTGTTATTCCATGGGCATATTTGTTATGCATATTGATGGATTATGCTACTATATGTGCTAAATTTGTATATTATCACCATATTCTTGCGTATCTTGGTTGTTGAGAACAAGTTGCAGGTGTATAGCTTTGATTCGAGTGCTCAACGATGGTATTCTTCGATAATCTCGACGAGGTAGGCTCTTTATCTTGTCTTGTTAGCATATTTGTTTATATAGCATACTTGAGACTAGAGTTGATTTCTATAGTCATTCTATCTGTTGTGGTTTACCCCAAGCCATAGAGTGATTTTCCTCGTAACATTATCTGTTAATATAAACAAGGTATTTTTTTTCAAAAACATGATTTTTTATGTTCCTATAGCATATATTTCTAGTAACATCCTCAAAAAAATTTGGTTCAGATTCCCTTGGTAAAATTTCCCATTATATATCTTGAAGAAACCACCCTTGTTATTCTTGTCATCACATCTATCATCCATCTATGTAGTTATTTTTTCTTGTGACAAAGATTCTGCATCATACTTCTTGCAGTAGTGTTCTAAGAAAAATAAAATTAGTCATTTCAAATATATGCAGTGGTCTAAATCCTTCCATTTATTCATCACTTCCTGCAGCCATTTCTTCAACACTTCCAACAACCATATGTTCAACACTTATAGTATCCATCGATTCTACACTTCCATAATCCTATGTTGCACAAAGACAACATTCTAGATTAGATCTAGCAAGATTAACTTCTTCTTTGCAACATACAATTAGATATGTTAGAATATATATCTTTTATTTTCAATTGTATTTATCCTTTACTTTTCTAGGCTCCGAGTGTAGGATTCATATTCATTTGATCAACATTTATAGTTTATTCAATTCTTCTAATAAATCAATATCATAGGTTTTTTAGAGTTCCATTTCTAAATTCTTGGCATATGGACTTTAGCATGGTCCTAATAAAAATGGAATGTTTAAAATCCCATCTGTTCATATTAGTACTTCAACATTACAAGATGAATTTTTGTATATGAGCAATCTCATATTTCTCAAACATCAATTTTGGTAATTGTGTTCCTATTATTTTTATTAGCTACAATAATTCCTATAATAACCATGCAATTTAGTGATCCTTATTTTCAATAGTTACAAGATATCTATGGTAGTTACCCAATGTACTTCAACAAGTTATTTTTAGTTTATTTCACAATCCAAGTCTATTTTTTGATGATTAGTTTTGGACTTAGAGATTATAGTTTCCCAAGAAACTCTAGTCTCTAATTTCCATCACTCAATTGATCTTCATCAGTGGCATCAATATGTTTTTATTCTCATTCTTCTCAACAACCAACCTCAACTTTGGTCATCTTTAGCAACCACAAACTATTCTTCTTTCTGGATCAAGAGATCTATTTCTAATGTCTAGATCCTCTTTCATAATTATTTTCATCAAAGTTTAGCATATGTTTTCATCGGTACCAATCTCATCTAATCCTAAGGTAACTCGAGGTAATGAGAAAATTTTAGGTTCTTTGGTTTATTAAAAGCATGGAAAAAATAATGACAACATACCTAAGCTTGATTTCTGTATTCCTAAACTAATAATGCATTTCCTATGACATATTGCTACCTATATTTCCTACAATATATCCCCTAACCATACGCACTTTCTCTGCCACCTTTCCAAATGATTTAAACTTACCATCTAATTTTACCATTTATTCCATCACATTATATTATCACGCACAATGTTTTAAAATGCACTACCATGCAACAATTTTGTTGGTGTATGTGATACATACAAGCATACAATCCAATGTATTCGGCCATTCGTTATCATAATTTCCTTATTTTGAATCACTAATAGGATTTCAAATAAGGAATGAGCTTGGAATCACATTCATACCTTTCTTATCCATTTCCTTGCTTCCATGTTCCATTCATTTGCTAATGGTGTCAATTGTTCAAAGAATAGTGTCTAACATAGCCATCCACATAGAGACCCTACCAACATGGGGAATGAAGGTGTTGTTCGACATGAACCCTCATCAATGATGATATTGGAAGGATACCCGAAATTGAACACAACTAAATCAATGTTACAAAATGCGGGGTGGTGTTCATTCTTTAGAAAATTCAAAGGCCACAATGATCATGTTACTTAGGAATTCATAGAAGGATTTGATGGCAGGGTGGCATGAATTGGAGATTTGACAATGAAAATATTAGAGAGTTCAATGGATTAGGAAACCATTCTCCTTCAAATAGGCTAAAAATGGTTCAAGAACAAGAATATTGAGGAGGGTGTTTGGTCATGTTTCCTATGTTCGATTGAGTAGAGCCCCAATTGGTCTAAGGGCATGCCTAGGGAATGGATTAAGGAGGAGTGGCACAATGTTCTCTTCATTTTGAAAAAGTATATCACATGTGAGGGAAGGTATCTAATCACATTCCTATACCATATTCGATCCCTTTTACATTTTGAGGCCAATGATCACGTCAATTTTCCTTTTTACTTATGGATATTCCTAATTAAGATGTCTAAGCATATACAAAAAAACCCCAAGAATGTTATTCACGGTCTATATCACAATGGCTTAGTTAAAATGTCAATTATGGAGGAGCTTCGATAGAATAAAGACACTTAGGATGCATCCTTAGCACATAATGGGTTTTATAGTGTGGTTATTCGTGGTATTGAAATACACAAGGAAGAGAATTTTGTTCCTATAAATGATGATAGAGATCAATGTGAAGACCTCAAATCTCCAAGAGAGAGATTCACTACTCCCATAAAGAACCTTAAGAATAAACCAATAAAGAGAAATCAAGAACAATGAATCCCAATTACAATGCCAATTCCTCGAAGAATCACAAGAATAATGGTTAAACATGTACGTATATAACATAATATAAAAACCTCTTTTCCATAAGCCCCATCTCAAGATAAAACCACCACCAACAAGAAAAAGTTGTAGCCACATAACAAAGTCTTAATAAAAAAGAAGCTCATGTAGCATCATCCTTTGAGACTAGGAATAAGAGATCCAAGATTCATTTTTTTTTGACATAAATCCCTTGAATACCATGAGCACAATTCCATTAGACCTTTTACACCATCATGTAAAACTTTTTACTATCAAACACAATATTATGAACCAACCTCTTCAAAGTTTCCTTATAACCTAAATTCCTTGAAATTAAAGAAAAATAATAGAAAAAATAAAATGTTAATAGAATATCTTGAGGAATTCCATGTCGTTAGCATATATGTTATAGGTGAAAATGAAGTATTAAAGAAATAGAGTGGTCAACTCCACGAATACAACGCAAGGCTAACATCAAAGAATAATAATCTAGTTAAGCTTGTAGGGAATCGCACAGACAAACTAAATGTTTGGCATTACATAATAGGACATTGGGTAAGAAACTCATGAAGGCAAATCAAAAGAGGAATGGTTCCAATGTAAACCTATCATTAGGTATTGCCACCTATTCTTAGAACAAGTGAATATTGAACAATTTTTCTTAGTTTTGGAATCTTTTTGCACAGGGCATTAGTTGCATATTTTGTTGCATGAGGGGTGTATTTCAAGCCTTTTTTTTATCATCTTTTCACTATCATAAGAATCCTTTTTGACCTTTTTTATCCATCCTTATCACCTCTTGACTTCCCTTTTCATCACATTCTCTCGAAAGGAAAGAACATTGCAAGCTCAAAACACGATTAGTTGTTAATATTGACCATTCTCCATTTCTTTTGATAGATTGAAAGGATTCATAGTTGATTTTTTACTAATGATGACTATGCCAATTCAGATATGGAAACACTTTGTAGATCTTGTAATTGCTCTCGTTCATTGGCATACATGCGCGTTCTCAACAAGAAATCGGGCACATGGGTTCTTCTTCTGGCATCATCGAGATGGTTTCATATTGTTCAGATCGACTCTAAAGTGGACGAGGTGGATGCCAGCCTCCACAAAGAATAATGTTTCAATGAAGATTGAATATAAAAATTCCTTCACTTTCAGTTATAGGAACATTTAGGATTTAATGACAAATGAGATACCGTAATTCGTGTTCCAATATTGAAGTATGAATATATCTTGATAGCCTAGCATAGTTTTCCTCATCTGATTATAGACCTTTTCAGAATTTTGGATTCTTTTTTGTTGAGTCTAAGATAGCACTTTGCTTAAGTAATCTGGGCAGATTATAGTTTGTCCTGTCTTTTGTAGAAACTTGCAAAGTTTTTGATTTTTGTTATTTCCTCTCATGTAAACTGATATAGCCATTTGTCCTTCGGGGGTTGATTGTAACACATGGATGATAGTGTAAAGAAAATTATATCTAATATAATTTTGAGCAAATTTCTCTTTTGAAAAAAAAAAAGAAATATTCATGTAACCAATAATCCAGTAATACAATATCCCTATAATACCATTAATTAACATAGTTTTCCTCATCTGATTATAGACCTTTTCAGAATTTTGGATTCTTTTTTGTTGACTCTAAGATGGCACTTTGCTTAAGTAATCTGGGCAGATTATAGTCTGTCCTGTCTTTTGTAGAAACTTGCAAAGTTTTTGATTTTTGTTATTTCCTCTCATGTGAACTGATACAGCCATTTGTCCTTCTGGGGTTGATTGTAACACATGGATGATAGTATGTAAAGAAAATTATATCTAATATAATTTTGAGCAAATTTCTCTTTTGAAAAAAAAAAAGAAATATTCATGTAACCAATAATCCAGTAATACAGTCCCGGAGGTGTAGGACAGTCGGTGACCGAGTGTGTTGTTAAAACTTCGAGTTTTCTCTTAGCTTACATTCCATTTATACACTAAACCCTTGTCAGTATCTCACAAGCTTACACACTCTAACTAATAAGAAGTGTAACATGATTTAAGTTAATTAAATTGACTGACACTTTGGTGCCATTGCCAGGGAGATGATAAAAGGATTATCACATTCATGAGTAAATTTCTAATAGTTATTTTTTTAACAATTAAATTATATGCCTCAACTTATATGTCTGTGATTTCCACAGAAAACAGTGTTTCATTGAAGATTGAGTATAGTAATTACTTCATTTTTTGTTACAGGAACATTTAGGATTTAAAAACAAATGAGAGACTATAATTTGTTTTCATTAAAGTATTTATGTAACCATTAATCCAGTATCCCTATGATATCATCGATTAATGTTTTTGATAATTTTCACTGCAAGTGTGTTCTGTTTTTGAAGCTCTATTTTAGAACATAGAGTTTTCTATTAGAACATAGAGTTTTCTCTTAGCTTAGATTCCATTTATTGACTAAACCCTGCACATGCAGTGTCAATATATCAGAAGGTTACGACCCCAGATTGACAAGAAGTGCAATATAATTAAAGTTAATTTAATTTACCGACAATGAGTTACAATCTTTTTCATAATTCTGATCACATGTTTTTTAGTAGATTATGTTGGGCCATTTCCTTGGGATAACAATTACCTGTATATTTTATTTTAATATTATTTTCAAGAGAAAGTTTTTTCAATTTCAGTAATGAAAAGTATTTTGCATTATCAAATACTAAAGATTAAGAAATTCACCAAATGTGATTCAAGGAAATAAATCACCTAGGTTTTGTATACAACTTTATGAGGTATTGACCTTTCCATCTAGTGAAGTAATGAGTTTCAATGAAAATATTTGTGGAACTGAGATGAATTGGGATTGATTTATTCAATTAAGTGTAAACCTTGATGTTGAAATGGGTTTTTAATTAAAACAGGTTGTAAAGGAAATGCATGCTTCTTCTTTCTTTCTGACATACTTCAGATTTCTTGACATATGCATGTAAATCCTTTAACATTGTCTATCAATAATATCTTGCCTTGAGAAATTTGTGTGATGAGGTGTTTCCTCCAAAATGTCATTCAATTGGACCATCATATAGTTCATAGAAAACCTTTTTTGCATCAAATTTTTCAGGGCACATCAAAAGAACATTGTCATAATTCCTTTTGAACATGATTCAATGTCTTTCTGGGTTCTAAGTATTGGGGAGCACTACCATGGTTTATGAAATATGTTATGTTGTTGATTAGGAACATGGATGTAATAAACTTTATTCTTACTTAAAACTCCTTGATCATATAGTTTATCTTCATTACTTTGTGTCCCTTTTGACTCTGTTGCATTTTTCATAGTCCTTTCTATTTTAATATCTTGGAATGCTTAATTTCAAGGTCATACTCCTGCAAGGTGGTCATCCAGTGAGCTCTTTTCTCTCCCTAGTCCTTATGTACCAATAGATTTCTCACTATAGAGTAAGGAACCACTAATTTAGTTTTGGACTTTAATAGGTAAGTCATGAAATGTTTCATTTCTTTAAAGAGAACATAGGCTTGTTTATCCACTTTGAGATATTTTATCTCTACCCCCTCCAATCCCAACATCATGATTGTCATTAGAAATTCATTCCTTTCATCATTTTTCTGATTGATAATTGTTGCAAACGCAATGTCGGAACTAAAGGTATATAAGATGAAATACCTTTTAAGGTTAGAGCTCATTAGGGATGGAAATTTTTCTATTTCTTCCTCGATTCTGATGAAGGATTATTTTTCCTTACGACCTCGTTTAAACTAATCATTTTTTCTTTATCATGTATTTTCAAAGGTTTCACTGTTCTATAGAAACTTGGAACAAATCTCCACACAATTTGTTTTTTCCAAGGAAAGATTGCATCGATTTCTTATTGTGTGGATTACTGAATGATATTGGTATCAAATGTTTTTAGATAATCATATTTCTAGGAAAATATGTCCTTGTATTCTCTAAATAATCTCACGAATGTATGCTTTTTTGCAGGAGAATGTGGTGAACCAACCTTGTTCACTATGTAAATATCCAGTATAAATAGGACAGTACACAATAATCCATTTAAGAATAGTAAATATATTTAATAATAATTGTATAAGAATGAATAAGATAATTACAAATGAGGAATGAGGGCTTGTATATATATCCCGCACAGGGGTGCCCTTTCATAAGAGACATGACCTTTCATATGTCATGTCTCTTCATAATTAATTATTAGTTATTAGTTATTTATATTTACATATTATATATATTTATGTTTGTTAGAGAAAAATTTGTACCAAGGTTGATAGTCTAAGTATTTCTATTAGTTCCCAAATTAATCTCCTCATACTACATGGATGAATTCTTGGTTTTTCATTTGGTGACCTTTTTGAATTTATCTTGGAGACCATATATTTTTTCCAACCTCACCATATTCTTTGGAATAACATTCAATGAAGTTCTTTTATTGCCAACTATTTGATCTTCAGAAAATTCTATTTGGTAATTCAGCTCTAGGTCACGTTGGACTTCATCAATGGTCAAATATCTAAATGTGTATTTCATAGTTAAGACATTGATGATCCATTGATCATCTTCAAAAACCCTCCAATTTGTCATAATTCCATATAAAATATGTTTGATTTTAATCCTCCCGATGAAAATAATTTGGAAGAAACATTAGCTAAAAGGTTTTCACCATAATTCAAAGAACGAGGAATATGATTGATATTAAGAGCATCAAAGTTCTTAATTAAATCCCATACCTCTTGATGGTATCATTTCATATGAATATAAATTTAATGTACAATATTACACACCTGTCTTATGACAAATTTAGAATCACCAAAAATCTTTTAACAATTTGGCCTTCATTTAAACTTCCTTTCTTAACTGTTGAATTAGGGCTTCATATTCACCATATTATTTGTGCATTTGAATTCAAGTCTATAGTCTATCAAAGTTTTTTTACCCTCGTGGTCCTTGATAATGCAACGAGCAACTGCAACCTCATTAGACTTGGATGCATCAAATAACAAATTCCAAACATCAATACTTACATTGGAGTTAGTTCCTACCTTTATGTTAGTCTTTACATGTAGGTCAACATGCACATATGAGTTAGTATTTATGATTAGATAACTATATACATCTTGGTTAGAATATTTCCCACCTACTATATTACAATGAAGCTAAAAAATATGAGTGTAATGAAGGATTTTAGATTGCATGTGTGATTCCACATGTGTAGACATTTCAATAGTGAAAACGCCAAATAATGTGTCTAAGCTATAGTTCCCCATAATTGATTGATTAAACATTAATGGCTCATTATAATCATTTACATTAGTGACAATATGTTTCATGTATCTCTCTCAATCTACCCTAATATTATTATGCTTTGTGTTATCAGGTAACCATAAGTGTGACAAGTCAGTGGAAAATTATCCATTCAATTTATGTAACCAATCTCTAATCAAGAGTGAACCATATGATTCTAGAATTTCCACTACAATAATGTCAATAAGTTGGTCAAATTTTGGGTTAGAGGCCAACCTTATTAATACATTCTTAATCTCCCCAATAACTTTGACTATTGTCCTATACAATCGATATATCACTCTTTTTCATGTTTAGTGTTTAGTTTTTGATATATTGAGTAAGGAATAATATTTGATGAGGCAACTGAATTAATTATATAGTTATGCACATTTCTATTAAAAATTTCAAAGGTCAATAAAAAAGGGAAGTGGTAGACATTGACCTGTTTCCAATCAATGAATCACTTACAATGGATTGCTTCTTAGCAGGTTTCTTTCGAAAATCTATATTCTTGACAATTTTATCCTTTTTCTTTCTTTCAGTCACATGGAAAAGAATATGAATGAAAATATGGAGCATATGGAAACTAATATGGAAAAATTGAAAAATTCCATGTATGACATGTTACTACATACCCTATATCATAGACATCCTAAAGGAGATACCAATATGCTAGGAAATCAAGAAAATGTAGAATAAATAAAGATGGAGTCCCAAAATCATGATTATTCATCACTTCAAGATAGACATCATCGAGGTTTTAATGTAGCACCAAGGAAATACTTCATTATAAATATCGATATGAGGAAGTTTGATGGTAAAGATCCTATAACATGGATATACAATGAGAGAGATGGTGAGTCTACATGGGAATACAACCATGTGTTTAAATATGCAATAGGAAAGATGACAAACCTTATTCATGAAGATCATCAAAAGGAGTGGTTCATTCAGGGGTTACTACTTTTGACTCACATCCATTTGACACAACAAAGGGTAGCCACTCTAGGAGAAGCATTGGAGAAGGCTATGAAGATCGAAGATACATTACACTTTATAGAGTTAAAATCATAAATATGATTATTTGAACGAATCAATTTTAACCATTATTTTTAATTTTACCTTTTTTGAGTAAATTAAAGAGGAAAAATGTATAAAATTGTCTTATAACTTTCAATAAATGGAAATAACATTAGTAAAAGTAGTTTCCTAAGGTAATTTTATGAAAAATGAAGTGAAATTGGGTGTAGACATGGGATATTCATAATATATATGGTGCATTTTGATAATCTTAGCAATTTGTGCTAGGTGAGCAATTTTTTGGTGATAACACTTTCCAACAAACTTCTCTTCTTGCAATGCCTCTTTTATGATGTCTCTGATCACTCCTCCTTATTTTCCATAAGCAACATCCAGGGTTAAAGGTGGAAAATATCCTAATCGTGTTTCAAAAGGGGACATACTGGTAAAAGTATGGATTTCTCTGTTATAAGAGTGCTAAATGTAGATCAAATTTCCATCCTAGGTCTTTGGGTGCTTTTGATTACAACCCCTAAAAATATGTACCAACATCTTGCTGAATAATTTTTTCTACCCATATATCCGTGGATGGACTGATGTAGATATCTTCAACTTTGTGTCCATATTCTCCCATAGTTTATTCCAAAAGGCATTGAGAAATTTTGTATCAATGTCTAAGATGATGCTCCTTGGTATCCCAAAGTGCACCTAGACCTATTCAAGGAACATGTTTATTGTTTCTTATCCTTAGATGGTATTTTTACAAGGTATAAGAATACACAACTTGATGAACCTATAAAATAGTACAAATATATATTTATGCCCCTTCTTGTTCATTGGAAAACCATTAACAAAACACATGGAAATGTTTTCCCAAGGTTGAATGGGTACAAGTAAGGGATAGTATAGACCTTTCTTCATAATACAACAAAGCAAGCATGATCTAATATATTGAGCTACATATTCTTCTATTATGGGCCAATACACATACCTTTGTAAGTTAACAATTGTCTTCCTAATACCAAATTGTCCCACAACCTTCGAAGTGTGAACACCTAATTATTTAATTTTTTATATATAATTAATGATAATCCCTTTAAACTTAAATTGATCACTCACATTGAGTCTAATAATTTTAGTGTATTTAATAAGTAAAATATATGCTTTAATTAGAATATATTTTCTTATTATTTTTTTATTTAAAAATAATTAATTATTATTTAATTTATTTATAAAATATATACTTTGATTAGAATATATTTTTTTATTTTTTTATTTAAAAATAATTAAATATTATTTAATTTATTTATAGTATACAATGACAACGAACTTGATGTTACTTTCATATTGGCTCACATAGATAGAAAATAAAATCATTGATTTTGAAGTGGTCCATAAAAATAATGATATTAAATATGGAAACAATAGCTACATAATGATGTTGATGTTACTTTCATATTGGCTCACATAGATAGAAAACAAAATCATTGATTTTGAAGTGGTCCATAAAAATAATGACATTAAATATGGAAACAATAGTTACATAATGATGGACTTAGCATAGCTAGAAAACAAAGCCATTGATTTCCAAGTGGTGGATAAAAATAAGAACAATAAATATTGAAACAATAGCTACATAATGATGGAGTCATGGCTAGGTAAATAAGGATAGTAATTGTCATGGCTAGGTACATGATGGAGTCATGTGTATATTTTTATTTTTGTTCTATTACATTATGTATGCTATATACATAAGGATATTCTTTGCTTTATGCGTATATTTTTATTTTCTATTACTTTATTTATAGTTTAAAATCCTTGCTCTATGAGTATGTTTTCAATTCTATACCTTTTGTTCCACAAAATTATTTGAATTAACAAATTCGATAACAAAAAAGTCCACCATCCAATTTAGACATTTAGTTTTTATTTGCCTTCCATAGAACTCATTGGAATCCCCTTTTTTTCAATATTGAATACAAATAATATTTATTCAATATTGAAACAGTAGCTACAATAATATTTATTCAATATTGAAACAGTAGCTACACTTGAATTAACAAATTCAATAATAAAAACAATCCACCGTCCAATTTAGATACTATGTTTTTATTTCGCTTTCATAAATCATTACTAAACGTTTTTTTTTTCAAATGATAAATTAAAATAATATATATTCAATAAACCGTAGCTACATAATTATAAAGTCATTTTTTGAAGTGTATATTTTTATTTTCCACTACATTAAAGTATTTGATTACTTACCGTAGCTACATAATTATAAAGTCATTTTTTTTTGTGTGTGAGGTGGTCACCGATGAGGAGTGATTGATTGATTTGATCTATTTGATTTAGGCCAATTCACAAATTGGCATAATATCATATATAATGGGAGGAACCTAATACTTTTGAAACTCATTTTTAAATGTATATTTTTATTTTCCACTACATTAAAGTATTTGATTATTTAATTATATTCAATAAAAATTATAATTAAAAGACAAATTTATATAAAGTCAATCAATTATGGATTGTTATTGTCCCTCTACACCTTAATTATGGATTGCTATTGTCCCTCTACAGAATAGGGACTAATAGGAAAAATATTTTATTAAATTCAAATGTTTTATTTTTTATTCTTTATTCAAAACTATAATATCATGAACCCCATTACTAAACCATCTTTAAAATGTAATAGGAAGCATTTTGACATAAAAATTGGTTAGTTAATTATGTTATTTATTCAAATTTAATTAGATTTAATTAGATGTCAACTCAAATTTAAATTATATTTACATTAAAGTATTTGACTACTCAATCACATTCAATAACAAATGTAATAGGAAGCAATTTAACATAAAAATTGGTTAGATAATCATGTTATTTATTCAAATTTAATTAGATGTGAACTCAAATTTAAATTATTTTTACAATAAAGTATTTGACTACTCGATCACATTCAATAACAAGAAAAATCCTTTATTAAATTTATATGTTCTATTTTTTTTATTCTTTATACGAAACTATAATATCATGCAACTCATTACTAAACCCTTTTTAGAGTGTAATAGGAAGCGATTTGAAAATTTTGACATCTTATATGTTCTATTTTTTTATTCTTTATACAAAACTATAATATCATGCAACTCATTACTAAATCCTTTTTGGAATGTAACAGGAAGTGATTTGAAAATTTTGACATCAATTTGGTTGGTTAATTACGTCGAAAGGCATACATCTATTGATAATGGGCAGATTTAATAGGGGTTTAATGCTTAATAAGTTTTCTATAGACATGATTAATATGGCTGGAATATTCTTAGTAGTCATACAAAATAAATGGCTGTGATTTCAATCATTAACTTTCTAACTATTATAAAGAAATTAAAATATTAAAACCAGATAAATGAACCACAATCATTTATTTGTTAATCAATAATAAAATTTAATATATTCTTTTCAGGATTCTTTTCATCTTATCAACCTTTAGGCATTGATCAACCACAATTATATGACTGTGCTAATTATGTTATTTATTATGTCAAATCAAATTTAATTTATCTTTACATTTTTATATAAAAGGATAATTTCCATTGCCAATAAAGATGGAAGTAGATATTGAATGTCCTTTTAAAAAAATTATTATTACACCTTCAAGCATATGCAACCATGATTAAATACATCATTTGGCATTTGCATACTCTTGGTCTAGCTATTAGTATTTAGTATATATCCAACAAGTTTTCTTATTTTGTAGATATTGTTATAATCGACTAATTATTTAATATAGGTATCTGATTATTCCATAATAATATAGATTTTTTTATTTTATTTTAATAGTAATAATTTGTAGTTTGGAATGGAAATTAAGTGAAATTTATATTATCTATATTTACCGTGATAGATTTCTTAAGTTTTCCATTGTGAAATGTGTGTCCAAAATTTAAATTAGTTAGAATAATAACTATTTATACTTTAAAATGAAAGTAAAGTAAAATTTATATTATGGATTTCTTAAATTTTATGTCTCTTCAAAATTAAATTACTTAGAATAATAAGGATTTATAGTTTAGAATGGAAATAAAGTAAAATTTATTGTATGGATTTCTTAAATTTTAAGTTGACATATGTCTATTAAAAATTTAAAATAGTTAGGCTAATAAGATTTTAACCTTTTTTAATTTTTATGTTGTTTATGCATTTGTAATAAAATGTGCATGGAAAGTATTTAGTATAGGATAACAAAATTTTAGATTATTATTTATAAAATAATAATCTATAATTTTTATCTGTAAAATATTATGGATATTTTATTGGAATAGTTAGTCATAATAGATTTATAATATTATGAAATTCTAGATTATGTAAGTTTATTATTCATATTTATTAAAATAATTGAATACAGAAATGAAAGAATAGGAAAATATAGATAATATCCATACATTTTGAACACAAGACGTATCTTGAGAAATATGATATGGGAGAAAACCTAGTTAGAAGGTAAGTCCTATTCTCTATTCTCTTTTTTTTTATTATGAAAATGTAAATGCAAAGAAAGAGTCAATGAATATGGAGTTTCCTATGACTTTGCAGCCTAAATGACTACTACAGACTCTTCTTCCTACCTCTATTGTTCTCTCAAATCCCACTTGTTGCGATCTAGGGGAAAGTAGGGAGAGTTACCGCTAATCCTTACATAAACAACAATGAAGATACATGTATATAGATATAGACAAAGACATACATATGTAGTGAGGGCCGAAAGATCTGTGTTTATTAAAGGATATAGCAATACAATACAATGTATACAATCTCTCACACTAATCTATGAGAGTCTTTATGTGCTTGTCTCTTTATACTCTTATATGTCTAGTTACCAGGCAGTTGTAACTACTTAACTGTGTGGGTCGGTTGGTTATCAAATACTTCGACCATCTTACATTTTCGACTATGTCATTCGACCGACTATTTCTTAGTCGACTAGCGGGCCTAGTCAACAGAGTCGACTAATCCCTACAACATTTCCCCCCACCTCAATTCCTTGCCTGTCCTGAGAAAGGGAGGAGTATACAAAATTAACTTTACAAAACTTGATTACAATATTGAGAAGTAGAAGACAAAGAGAGGAAGAAAAATTGAAGTAGGAAGAGACAAAATTTCATGTTCTTGACCGACTTAAGGTGTTTCTTTCGATTGATCTGTGGCACCTGGAATTCCTCCACTGGTTGAGTCAACTGCATTTTCCTTTTCAGTTTCTTTGTTGAATATGGAGGCGGTATGAATGATACTAGGGGATGAATGATTCATTTTTTGTGCAAAATCACACCATGCATTGATCTCTTTTTTTGCTTCTAGGCTTAGTAGTTTCATTTGGGCAAGCATGTCATCTTTTTATGCTATCTCGGTTGTCTGAACTGAGGTTGACTTTGGGTCGAACTGTTGCTCTATATCTTGCATCTTTTCTTTGAGCTGAGTAAGAAGACTGACTGCTCATTTGGTTTCTAATTATGCCTTGTGCCCCTCCATCTCCCTTTCCTGCTCTTGTTGTGAAAGTTGTAGCTCCATTGCCTTTTCCTTTGTTAGCTGCAAAGTGAGAGATTCTTTGATTTTGTTGTTGATGGTCAAATTTTGTGTTATCTATATACTTTCCACTGAAACATTTTGTATCCCGTATTTTCTGTAGGAATATGCAAAGTGAGATGGTTGGTCACTTACTGCAGAGTGTAGTAGTAAAACGTATTTAGCAATTTTATCCATGTTTTGTCTTAATCCTTAAATATTATTATGTTTTTCCGCTAGGGTTGTGGCTATCTTCTCTTGAGTCTTTTCAATCTCCTTAGATGCCAAGCTGAGTTCTTTTTCTACCTCCTCTTTTTCTTTTTGAAATCATGTTACTTGTTGTGGGTGTTTTGTACTAATTTTTATCATCCTTCCAATCAGTTCTTTAAACCCTTTTAAAGAGTTTTGTACGTCTTGAATCTGCTTTGTCCCCTTATGTTTCCTAACTTCTTCTATGCATTCATGTAACATGTTCCCTTTTTCTTATTTTAATTTGTATACTTGACTTCCTTATTTGATCACCTTTTTCCACCTTCTCGGTCATTCTCTATAAATGAGTTCATGTAATTCGAAGAGGTATTGGTTGAAAATAGTGGTCGGGTCGATTGTGGAACTTGATGGGCTGGTTGGTCTGGTTATTATGAAATTTATCTTTGATGACTTCTTTCTCCTTCTTTTATGTGAGTACTTTGATGAATTCCCATATTTATCCTGGGATGTTATTATGTGTTGTGTGGATGGAATTCCTTGATGTTGTACTGAAGGTTGTCTTTGTGGAAACAAGGTGTTCTGCTTGATCATTTTCTCTTTCTTTGATTCCTGGTTAGGGGTGAATATTGGGAGATTTCACCTCAGTATATTGGTTCTATAGAATTTCTATTGGGATGCATGGTGCCTCACTAGCTGGCCCTGACTCCTGATTATTACTAGACTTCTTATTATCAACTTGTTGGCTTCCTCGCACCTCCAGGTTTGCTTCTTTTTGGATGGTGGGCTTGTCCACCATCACATATGGCTAAACCCATTGGTATTGCACCTAGATGATGGATTTGTGTTGTTGCATCGACTTGACTATGTGGGTTGATGGAGTTGGTACTTCGGTGACCAATTGTTGTTGATGTGTTGAATCAATAGGATGACTCGACTCAATTGGTATCTCATCATCCAATTTCCGCTCGTCTGTTGGGGCTATTTCAATTTCTTTGTCATTCGACTCTATTGGTTGGTCGAATGTTGTGGCTTCTAAAGACTAATCGATTATAAGTTTCCTTTTCTTTTTCTTTGTTGGTTGTTATTCGATTATGGCTACTGGCTCGGTCAAGGGTGATTCTCTAGTTATGTTGATGGTTGTGTTGGCCGCCTTTTTCTTTCCTGGTGTTGTGCTCGACCTTATCTCCCATTCTGTTGTGTTGATTGTGACCTATTTTGGCTTGACGATGGTAGTGTTGGCTTCCAAATTCTTCTGTCTCTTTGTTCCTCTTGTGTTGATTTTATGGATTATTCTCCTTATTGGATTTACTTTATTTTTTGGTTCCTTGGATTTTTTCATGACCTGTTTCATCCTTGATCCTATTGACAAACTGTATATTATTTTCATGGTGTTAGTATCATGTCAAGTTTTCTTTATTTTTTTCGAAATCTTGGTCGTAATGCTCGACAATATTTTTTGGACTTCTGGGTCATTAGAGTCGATGTCTTGATTTGATTGGAAGGTTTCCCTCTAGGTTTCTTTTGTGTCGATTACTAACTCTTCCTCCTCAACAATCTTTTTCCTTTTATCCTTTTTGGTTTTTCTCTTTCTTCTCCCTGGAGATAGGTTTGCAGGGTTGAATGCTAGAACTTGCAGATATTTGACAAAGGGGGTTGTATACAACTCTGCTTCCCTCTCTTATTATTTCTACCCATCGTTTAGTGGAGCATTACAGGTTCCCCAGATTGTTGTGCTTCAAGGGTGATTTCTATCTCCTATTTTATCTATCTTTCAAGCTCCAAAAATATTTCCTTTATCGTCGGTTGATAATCTAGCTCTTTTGGTTTTGGGGATGACTTGAATCAACACCAGAGATTCATATAGTCGATCTCAAGATGAATGTGGCAGGGTTCTGATAAGTCCTGACAAACTACTTTCTCAACACACCATTTGTGTGAGTTGTTTTTCAGGCTTCTGACCCATAATCATAACATTTCTTGGGAAGGTAGTAGACTAGAGGTGCCTATTTGATTGGATCAGAATATTATATACTTATCCATCACTGGGACTTTATTTACTATGAATGTTGTTTCGTCGACATGACCAAATTGCTCCATTTCTAGAAAAATTAGCAGGGAGGGTAATTTTATGGCCTTACCAGACTCTTGGCACTCTTTACAGTTATTCTCTATTATGTTAGGTGGGTGCTTCGACCAATTGAATATTTCTCCATTCTTATAGACCTGGAATATATATTCGACCATTGTCATTTTCACATTTGATGCTTGACCTTCTGGTGTGAAGCACATAGACACAATTATTGTAGTCTAACAAGCCTTCAGGTCAATGATTTTGTTAATGAGCAACCCATTAGAGTTCTTGGTTTTCATCGATCGTATCAGGAATTACATCCATCTATTCGTGCTTGGTGACTTTGGTACCTTAGTTCTTGTCTCAGGGAGTGTTGGATGTATGGGATGACTTGGGTTCTACCTTATCTCTCTAGCAAAATCCTATTCACCATCAGCCCTTCATGTAAACTAGAAGACTACACCGTGCACAAAGTACCCAGTGAACTCTCACCGAAGATGGATTATGAGTGATTGCATGACCCAAGTGTTTGCAATCATGGAAGGGATGGAACTTATGGGAATGTTAGGATTATTAGACTTGTTCTTCTATTTTAACAAGCATTCTACCGTAACATTCATCATATCTACTATTTTATCCATTCAATAACATCCAGTCATCATGATTATCCTAGTGCACGTTGTAAAAAAAATCTAACAGATGCATTCATTTATCCATTCATTTATCATAAATATCAACATAGCACACATAAATACACCATTTTTACCATGGTTCACCCCCCCTCTAGGTTACGTCCACAAAGATCTTCTTCTTTATTTCTTATTCTTCATCAAAATATAATTGCATGCATTACATAATAGGGTTATTAATGGTGCATGAGGCTACCCAGTGTCACACCAAGCACCACAACTTGCAACCTGACCCTCAATTACATCTCAAAATAGTCTCCATCTGAGCTTCACAACTCTCAACAAAATGAATCCTTTGGCTCAGAACTCAAAAGGATGCTTAAGTAATTTGCTCATACAAATTGATATCCAAAATATTTGGATCCAAGATACCTCTAACTATCTCATACATCCTCTATTTATACAAAAAGGTGGGTAAAAACCCTTACATCATGACTCAAAAACCTAATTCTAAGTGGAATCCAATTGTCTACTTTCTAACTTCCTTCCGCATTGTTGGTATTTGATCCAACCCTTCCTTGCTTTGAATATTCATTGGTCTTCCTTATTTCCTGGTGTGCTTCTTCCTTTTCCCTTATGTTGTGTTTCTTTCCCTTATTTCCTGGTGTGCGCTGCTTATTTTGGCCCATTCCATATCTCTTAACCTCGTTTACTGTGTTGAACCCCAAAATTGCCTACTCCAATAGGCCCCCATCACTAACCTATGGCTTGTCCCGAGACACTCAGGGAGTGTGTGCCTCCTCTACAAATCTCTCCAATTCCTAGAACTTCTATGTTAGTTCATCCACTTGTGTCTTGGCCTGCAGACTCTTCTCTATCAGGGTCTCCACCACTTCCACTATTATGTTCTCCTTCATCGCTTCTCTTCTTTAAGAGTGCACGTGTTCTAGTTTTATTTTCTCTAATTCCATCTCTGCTATCATCTTTACAACTTGCTCCTGAAGTGCCTCCAACTGAGCCTGTCATGCTTCATTTTCCTCTTGCACGGCCCTTACCTCTTCTTTCAATTTTTTCATCTCCTGCGCAACCCTTGGTCTCTCCGATACAGGCATTGTATTATGCCTTTGCTTTAGATCCTGCACTGCAACATTCAAATTTTATTACCTCTAATCCAATTGTTGGATCCCTTCATCTTCTGCTAGGCTCTTCCATATATGCACGGTCCTTTCGTAAAGCTCTGTTATTTATTTGAATTCCAATGTAATATTATATGTTTGTTCTATCACATGATCATCCCTCTCTAATCTAATTTCTGGAGGTGTGGTTGGTGTCAACTTCCCAACCAATTCAACTATCTCATGTTTATATCCCTCCATCGTTTTCGCTATCCTCTTTATCTTTTCTTCTGTACTGAGCTCTCCTGCGAGTGCACTGTATAGGATTGTTTGGAAGACTTCTTCAAGTCTTTTCTCCAATTTAACCACGCATATTTTTTCCTCCTCATATTCAATCTGAACTTCTTCGAGGATGGTCTTTAGCACCTCCTTTTCTTCCTTGTTTGTCTCCAAATTTATTGCATTCATCCTTTCCCTTGATTTTACTTCTCACACCACGCTCCTCTGTAACTTATATAATTCCTTTGTTGGGATCTTGGATAACGCCAAGTCCAACTGTTCCACATCCTTCAAAGTTCATTGTGTGGCTTCCTCATTTACTTGTAACATACTTTGACTTATTTTAAATGTCGCACTTCCTATTATTTATGTCTAGACTGTCTCCCTTGCTTCATGTATTGTCACCTGCTGTGTTGTGCTTCTCTGTTGTGTGACATTGAGATGTAAGATCTCAAGAAATTATTTGAATTCCATTATATTCTTCATGATTTCTTCTCTATGAGGTTATATTACATAGATTTCATCTTCTCCCCGGTCTTGTACCTTGTCTGCTAATAAATCTCCATCATCTTCTATAATTGTGAGCTCAATGGCCTTCTCTTGTGCCTTCATATTCTTTCTATGTTATCCCATATGTATGGTTTATTTTCTCTTTTCTGTCTGTGTGGGTTTTATTTCCTCTGGAATATTTCCAGTCCTTATCTCCTGTGTTGGGATTTCATGTTTATTCTCTACTTCTCCATTTACTCTTTATACACTGTGAGTTCCTAGCATTGAGGCTCTTGGTACTGTTTCCTTCTTCCTTAGTTTATTTATTGTTGTAACAATACCTGTAGGTTTGTTGCGCTCTACTGCTTCTCTAATATTCATAGTTGGGCTACTAGAATTTTTGGGTATGTGTTATATTCTTTTCCTCAAGAAACGTGTCACGTGCCTCAGGAAACGTGTCACATATTTAGGTGGTTTTTCGGCACATAGTTTTTTCCGATGGTTTTCTGTTTCCAGTTAAGGAATTAGGGCTATGGACTAATACAGGTCATTGGGTTAGGGTTTTGGATGCCACTATATCCTATATGTATATTGTATTGTAAACAATGTAAAACATATGAATGAATATAAAATGTGTTGGTTTTCCCGATTTGGGCTTCCAGGGGAAAAACCTCTGTGTAATGTTTATATCTTCCATTGTATCATTTATGTTCTTTTACTGAATATATGTTTGCAGTAGATATTGTACAAGGTTAGAATTTACAGAATTCTATGATGTGCTAGCTTCTTCCTTAGCTTTTCCCTTTTCTCCTTTCTTGAATTCTAATGGCACCTTCCATTGATCCAAGCATTCTGCAAGTACCCACTGAACTTATTCTGATATAATGCAATACATCATCTTTATCCATGTATTCTTAGGGTCTCTTATGGATTGTATCCACGTGTTATTCCTATATGCCTTAAAATTGGCTATCCCCTCATGCTCCCTCACCACTTCAGGTGAAATTATCCATGTATTTTCAATCTTCTCCTGCATCTCTTGAATGTACATGCCAAAAATTCTTGAGTCGAATTTTCTCTGCTTGGCATCTATGTTGTGTTGCAGGGTTTCATATCTCGCTGTGCCACACCTTCATGTTCTTTCACAAAAAAATGAAAACTTTGGTTTTTCCCATGCCTCCAAGGATATAAAAATCAACAACCAAGAATAGTGGAACTTTGTTCCGGTATCCTGTGCATCTCTACAATATTCTAAGAAAAGGTTAAGAAAATACGATGCCCAAATTTGAATTTTTCCTTTTGTACATTGCACATATTCTGTGACTGCTCCTGCAAGTTCCTCTTCTTTGCGACACATTCTAAGTAGATTTCATGACATCAACTTTGTAGCAAATATAGTAGTTGGGTAATTTTTGTTCTTAATGATCATCCCTGTGTTTCCTGTCTATGAGAAAATTTTCCCTCAGTTCCTCTGCAATGGCCTTTTCCTTCATTTTGTCATCGAGGTATTACTTCATATTTACCCCATCCATCGATAGTCCTGTCATCTTAGAAATTAGGTTGACATCGATCAGGATAGGTTTATCCATACATTAAAACCCTCCATGTACACGTGAAAAAAATATTTTACACATGAAGTAACATCGTTCCCCCTGTCGAAGTGAGGCATTTCCAATAGATTCATAATGCCAGAGTTGTAAATTCCATCTATCCACTATTTAGGTTCCATAATCGGGATTCATTTCTAGGTTAACCCCCTATTTTCCATATAAACCTCTTATGTAAGCTATGGGAACTTGGTGACATATGTCACATCATGATCGATGTACCTCAACTTGGAAAGACATCCCATAATATATTCTACAATGACGATTGATTCTAGAATCTGGGGCAATGACACCAAAATCTGTGTTTTTGTGCATTTTGATGCCACTGCTACCCTTTTCTTTGATGAACCTGTTATTGTTTCTTCTAGGGTTTCTTCTTCTTACATTTATTCATTTGTGTTGCATTAATCCTTGACCTTTGGGATTTACTCTCTTACAGGTTTATTTGAGTCTTTTTTATTTCTATCATCGTCACCCTTTTATCATTCAGCATGTGTCATTCCTAGGTTTTTTGTGCTCGGGTTTGCTTCTGTTCTAGGGTTTCATCCTTGTGTTTCTTGGATGACTTATGTTTCTTCTTCTTTTGGGTTTTCTTCTACCATCCATGATAGTCTAATGGATTCAGTCTATGTAGTTGGAATACCATCCAGATCTACCACTCCAATCATTTCTTCTAGTGGTTTGTTGGTGCTTCAGGTCCTTTGCACAAATTTACTCGGTCCTCCAAACTTTTTTGATGCCATTTTCATGTCTTCAAGAAAAATCTATTGTAAATCTTGGCTAGTTTCTTCACAAGTTCTTACTCACTCATACCATGTTTTCTCTATCTCTCTTTTGCTAAAAAATCACAAGTTTTTTGTGTTTTCACTGCTTTTTCCTTTTTATAGACTCTGTCGTAAATGCTTTGTCACCACCTTTCTTTTTTCGTTCATCATTTTTCACTTTTCCAATCATTTTTTGTCCCTTCACACACTGTTTACTTTTCCTATGTGTAGTCTCCTGAATTTTGTCGCACCAATTTACTGTATGTTGTGCATTTTCATTCTCAATTGTCTGTCTACCACTTATCCCTCTAACTATTTGTTTTTGGATTTTTCTTCATTTTTTTTCTTTTTCTACTTTTTCTTTTCTTTCTACTATATACATTATGTACAATTCCACATTTTACGTTGTAATTACTGCAGGTTGGTAGTTCAATTGTCCCTATACAGTTTCGATTGACTACCATTCACCGTACCTTGCATTACCTTTCCTGCTAAATCCTTCAGCTGCACAACACCTCCATCTGTAACATAGATTATCTCATATGGCCCTAGCTAATGCATTCTGAAATTTCATAGGTGTTGCAAGTATTTATTATCATAGAGGAGAACCAAATATCCTAATTTGAATTTCTTATTCTTAATTTGTTTTTCATGACATGATTTATCCTTTTCTTTCTATACCTCCTTATGGAAACCAACTATAATTTTTTCTTCTTCCAATTCCATGAGTTGAGATAATATTTCCCATGTCATGCCTCTTTCTGTCATATTTGTAATTGTTGCAATGCACAGACTTGGTATCAAATAATCTAAGGGAACTACTACTTCCTTTCCATACACCAATCTAAAAGGTGTCTGTCCAATCAACTTCTTGCATGTAGTCCTATAAGCCCATAACACTGATGGTACCTTCATGTCCCATTCATCCCTTTTTACATTAAAAATATTTGTCAAGGCATTCTACGATATCTTGTTGAATGCTTCTACTATCCCATTTGCATGAGGATGATAGCGGGTTCTCTTCTAGTGATGTATCTCTAATTATTCCATCATTTCTTGGATTGTACTATTGATAAAGTGAGTCCCCTGATCACTCATCATTATTCTTGCACATCCAAACCTTGTCACTACATGTTCAAATAAAAAACATGTTGCAGTCTCTGCACTATAATCCTTCACGGTTGTTGCCTCATCCCATCTTGTCAAGTACTTTGTGTTTGTAATACTATACCTAGATCCTAATCTTCTTCTTGGTGGATTAATTGGACCTAAAAAATCTATTTCCCATTTTTCAAAAACTTGCAAAGTTACATGTGGTCTCAATGGAATCTCATCCCTCATGGATGAATTTCTAACTTTGTGGAAGACATCACAATTATAAAAGTACTCCTTTTAACCCTTGTTAACTGTTGTCCACCATAATA
>JASDQU010014355.1:136389-169915 GCA_032191745.1 Picea mariana
CATGAATTTTATTACATATGTTCTCATACTTGGCCAATAGTATGAACTTATCAAATGCGCAAATGTCCTATCTTGGCCGAAATGTTCATCCAATCCTCCACTATGTTTTTCCTTCAAAAGGTTCTCCCTCATTGAGCATTTTTGTATGCACGATTGATTTCCCGTGAACACCAATCTCTCTTGAATCATGTACTCTGTCCACTAGCTCCTATCTCTTAGCACAGGATTCATGCATGCTTCGTATGCTTCCTTGAAGTTTGGATCATCACTGTACATTTCCTCAAGTTGTTCTAACCCTATGGTCTTTACCTGAAATTCCTTCAAAGTCAAACATCTCCTGCTCAATGCATCAACAAATTTGTTAGTATTCCCAACAATATGTTTTATGACAAAAGTAAAATTTTGCATATACTCAATCCACTTCGCATGCCCTTGATTCAATTTTTCTTGTTTGGTTATGAATTGTAAATCTTGGTTATCGCTATACAAGACAAATTATTATGGGAGAAGGTAATTTCTTCATTTCTTTAGGGCTCTGATTATGGCATAAAATTCCTTGTCATAGGTGGAGTATTTTATCTTAGTCTCATTTAGCCTCTCGCTTAAGTAAACAACAAGTCTATTGTCTTGGCTCAAAACTCCTCCAATTTCAATGCCACTTGCATCACACCTTACCTGTCTTCTCAAAATTTAGCAAGACCAGAATTGGTTTCTCCGTTACTTTCTCCTTCAATGTATTGAATATCTTCTCGGCCTCCTCTATCCATTTAAAAGACTTGTGCTACTTCTTCACTGTATCCATCATTGGTCCATAAATTCCACTGAAATCTCTGATGAAATTCCTATAGAAACTTGCTAATCCATGGAAGTTTCTTACCTCAAACATGATCCTTGGTGACAACCATTCTTTGATTGCTTTCACCTTCTCTGGATTCATCTTTAGTTCATTTGAAGAGATAAAAAAACCCAAGTAAATGAGTTATGTCTTCATAAAAGAGGACTTCTTCAGGTTTATCAACAACTTCTCCTACTGCAGTCTCCTCATCACTAATGTTAGGTGCCTCAAATGCTCCTCTTTAGTCTTACTAAATATCAATATATCATCTAGATACACAACCACAAACTTGCCAGTGAAATCTTTTAGTATTTCATTCATTAACCTCATAAAAGTACTCTGGGCATTGGTTAAGACAAATGGCCTAACAAGCCACTCATACAAACCTTCATTTGTCTTAAAGGTTTTTTTCCACTCATCACCTTCCCTCATTTTGATTTGGTGATATCCACTTTTCAAATCTATCTTAGAAAATAAAATTTATCCACTTAAACAGTCCATCAAATCATATATTCTTGGAAAAGGGAATCTATACCTGATAATGATATTATTGACTCTATACACATTCTCCATCCTCCATATTTCTTTGGACTTGATGCAGGAGCATCCCTCACGTCAAGTGAGCCAGCGTGGAAGGCAAAGGACAGCTGGGCAGATCCAACCAAATTTTTGAATTTTCCCTTGAAGTTGATGCGCCAAATATAAATGAGATCATTTAATGAAGGAGCCTTGGTATAATGTAATCAGACCTTGAGCGCCCCGCTCTCGTCTGAAGTAGATGGAGGGATTTATAGTAGTTAATGCAGGTAGATAGAAATTGAATATTAGATTAGACAGTTTTAGAAAGAAAGAGGGAAATGGGATATAGACACCCTCATTGTGCATTGTAACATAATCCTAAGCATTGAGAAGAGAAGTAGAGAGCTGCAGAAGAACACCCATGTATAGAGATTGAATTAATAGAAGAGTCTAATTCAAATCCATGGCGTTATGTTTGTTCTCTATGTATGTATGCTGAATGCTATGCTCATGAGTATTTACTTCTTGTTATGCATTTGTTTTACATGCTATGTATGAATGATTTCTTGCTGAGTGTTTGAAATCTGAGAAAGGAAGTAGAAGGAATGAGTTTCAATTGTTTCTCTATTTGAGCAAGGATTCCTGCAAAGAGTGCGTTGACAGAAGGATCAGATAGTTTAACTCTTATTCTCGTTCACCCTGAAGTGAAATTGGGTTATAGGAGCCGTGCAAGGAGTGCGCAAGCTAAGGAAAGTCTCAGTTTTGAATCTGAGCGAAGCATTGAAGGACTGCTGCTGCAGGTGTGCACAGAGTCGAAAGAACTCAACACTTGGAAGTGTTTGAGGATTGCCGCAAGGAGTGCGCGCAAGGGTCTTCTCGGAGACTCAGAATTGTGTGAAGCTCAGGAAGGACAAGGCTTCCAAGCTCGTCGAAGAGAAGCACAGGGAGTTTGTGCCATGGGAGTGTTTGAACAGGTGCTGCAAAGTTATGTGCAGGAGGACCAGTTTTCACAAAGAAATACTGGGTTATCCCCATAGAGAACATCAAAGAGGAAGAGATCGACTGTTAGGATCTTGAGGAGAGGATTTTCAAAATCCCACCAGCCGCTGGATCTGCCAAAGAAGCAAGGAGGTTACGACCGCGATCAGAGTTCAAGCTCCAGGGGTCGTGAGTTGTTGGATCGTTGATCAGTTACCCGTCAGCCGTCCAATCTGACAGGAGTTGCATAGGTTTTAAACCCTCATGAGCAGAGTAAGAACNGAGGACCAGTTTTCACAAAGAAATACTGGGTTATCCCCATAGAGAACATCAAAGAGGAAGAGATCGACTGTTAGGATCTTGAGGAGAGGATTTTCAAAATCCCACCAGCCGTTGGATCTGCCAAAGAAGCAAGGAGGTTACGACCGCGATCAGAGTTCAAGCTCCAGGGGTCGTGAGTTGTTGGATCGTTGATCAGTTACCCGTCAGCCGTCCAATCTGACAGGAGTTGCATAGGTTTTAAACCCTCATGAGCAGAGTAAGAACCCCAAAAGGGATCGGGATACTGAGCCATCGGGGTTCAGGAAATTGGGAGTCACGAGAGTAGAAGATCGAGAATTTTTATAGGAAAAGTCCCATGAAGATCTAGACCATCCATTTGTGGAGACGCGTGGCGTACATCGAGGCGTTGGGAGTCGGGAAATCAGAGTTCCTGAGGTCGTGAGATTTGGGACATCAAAAGTCTCGAAATCCTGAGAGTTAATCAGGACCGTCCATCAGAAGAGGACACGTGGAAGTAATCAGAGCCATCGGGGAAAGTCCCGATAGGAAGTCGTCTATCGGCATTTGGGTCATCAGGATATCGGGGATCCTGGTCACAAGGTGTTTATGCATTTTGGAATCACGAAGATCGAAACCCCAACAAGGAGGAAGGTGCCACCGTGAAACCAGCTGTCAGCACATCGTAGAAGTGGGAAGCGCCATTGAGGGGCCAACTGTCAACGTGGCGGAGAATCGGGATTCGAGGGATCAGCAGTCCCGTGGGAAATTTTTTTTCGACATTTGAAACCCCAAAATATCGAGGGAGATCTGGAGCCGTTGGTTCCATAGGCAATCACAACCATTGATCGGGCTAAAGGCGGACAAGAGTTGCTAGTTGTCAGCATAGCGGGAAATTGGGATTCGAGGGATCGCGAATCCTGAGGACATATGCATCTTGACATTGGAAAGTCCAAAACCCCGATGGGAGGTATGACTGCGGTCATGTAGAGGAGGTCACGTGGACCAAGAGTCTAGCCTGGAGGGCTAACGGAAATTGGAGCGCATCGGGATTTTGAAGCCAGAAACCTCGACGAGAAGGAATATAAGGTTGCGGTCTAATGGAAGGCGGTCGCGTGGACTAAAGGCTTAGCCCGGGAGGCTAAGGCAGCAGGGGAGTGTATCGGGGATCGGTAAAACAAGTTGTTTGGACATCGTAAGTGCCAAAATCCCGTTAGGAGGAACCCCGATAACAAAGTAAAAGATCGGCATTGATTTACCAGCATTGATAGAAGAAAGGGAGATCTCGTGAGAGCATTGGTGTGGGTGAAAATTTCCTGATAGGGAAATAGAAGAACCTTTCAATTCTTCGGGCCGAGGAAGGAGGAAAGATCCTCTGAGAGAACGTGCCTAGCGGGCGCGCCTGCGTCAAGTGGTATCAGAGCACAAGAAGGAGTCTTTGCTTTCTATAGCAGAGAAGGGAAGGAGAATTCACCATACCGCCAAGGAGAAGAGATATACAATCACTCGATCCAGGGGAGGAAAGGGAAATGTCCATAGGAAGGGGTAGGCAAGTGTAGAATCTAGAAGTAGAAAGAGATCTACATAAATTATGCGCTAGAATTGTGGACATGGAGATAAGAGAAAGGAACAAAGCTGATGTAGGAGATATCAGTGAGTCCGAAAATGAAGATGATGCTGGACATGGAGAAGAAGAAATCCCAGCGGAAGATGCAGCAAATGAGCGCTTACTTAAAGCTGTTGCAAGAATGGGTGCAAAGGTAAAAATGGACATTCCAGTTTATGAGGGAAATCTTGATGTAGAAGAGCTTCTAGACTGGATTAGAGCTGTAGACACCTATTTTAATTATGAAGATATCGAAGAGGACAAGAAAGTCAGGCATGCCATCATGAGATTAAAAGGACATGCAGCCTTGTGGTGGGATGAACTACAAGCTGACAGGCGTTGCCAAGGAAAGCAAAAAATTAAGAGCTGGGATAGGATGATTGCAAAGATGAAGGCAAAATTCATCCCCAGGGACTGCCAAATTTCTCTGTTCAGGAGGATGCAGAACCTGAGACNTGGGATAGGATGATTGCAAAGATGAAGGCAAAATTCATCCCCAGGGAATGCCAAATTTCTCTGTTCAGGAGGATGCAGAACCTGAGACAAAAGTTGATGACACTAAAGGAATATACTGAGGAATTTTACAGGTTGAATATCAGGGCAGGTCATCGTGAAAGAAATGATGAAAAAGTGGCCAGGTATATGAATGGCCTGAGATATGAGATTCAGGATGAAATGAGTATGGCAACCATCCGAACGGTGGAGGATGCTTATCAAATGGCTCTGAAAGCGGAAGAGAAGCTGAGCTGAAAGAAGAGTCAAATAGGCCAAGGCAGAAGTCAACCCAGAGGCAAATCAGTTGCCCAAGAAAGAACCCAGAAGCCCAGGGATGACTGGAAGAAACCTCAGACTCAAATAGAAAGAGGTGGAAGCTCACAGCGAGGGCAATATGATGAATAGAGAGAATAGCATACTGAGCAGAGAGGAGGATATGTTGATAATAATAGGTTTTCTCGTACTAGAGGAAGAGGAAGAGGAAGAGGTGGATTAATCACATGCTTCACATGTGGAAAGAATGGGCACAAGTCTTATGAGTGTCCAGAGAGAAAGAAAGAAACTAGAGAAGCTGACATCGCTGAGGCATAGAGGCGAGATATTGAGGCAAAATATGCTGAAGGCGGAAGATCGCTGATGATGCGAAAAGTCCTTTTGACACCAGAGAAATAGGTGGAAAGTTCATCCCAAAGAAACAATCTTTTCAGGACTGCTTACAAGACCAAGGACAGGGCATGCAAGGTCATTGTGGACAGCGGAAGCACTGACAATCTCGTTTCGACCGAGATGGTAGAAAAGCTGGAGATGGAAACAATTGATCATCCAAGTCCATATAAAGTTTCGTGGCTACAAAAAGGACATCAGGTAAACGTCACTAAACAATGTTTAGTTGAATTCAAAATAGGAGGATATAATGATAAGATTTTATGTGATGTTATTCCTATGGATGTTTGTCATCTATTGCTGGGTAGACCGTGGCAATATGATAGAAATGTGATTCATGATGGGAGGATGAACACATACACCTTGGAGAAGAATGTTAGGACACACATGTTACATCCAATAAAGGATAAGAAGGTGAAGCCAAAAGTAATCAACATAGTACTTCTCATGAGTGGGAAGGAACTTCTTACAAAGGTTAAGAAGAAGGAGGGACCGCAATTCTTTGTGGTCAGAAAACCAAGAATCGTTTTGACCAACACAAGAGTGGACGATTTGCCAGGAGAAGTTCAGGAACTGCTGGAAGAGTTTGTTGATATTGTAGTGGGCGAATTACCTCGTTCGTTGCCACCGATCAAGAGTGTGAGTCATCATATTGATCTCATACCAGGAGACAGTTTTCCAAACAAAGCCATGTACAGATTAATGCCGCAGGAGAATGAATATGTCAAAAGACAAGTCCAGGATTTGTTGGACAAAGGTTTGGTCAGGGAAAGGTTGAGTCCATGTGTTGTTCCGACAATACTCAGTCCAAAGAAAGACAGAGGCTGGAGGATAAGCACTGATTCAAGGGCAATTAACAAGATAACCATCAGGTACAAGTTTCCATTACCAAGGATGGATGATTTAATGGATTGCTTAAGTGGAGAAAAATTCTTTTCAAAGATTGATTTGAAGAGTGGATATCACCAGATTCGCATGAGAGAAGGTGATGAATGGAAAACAGAATTCAAGAAAAATGAAGGTTTGTATGAATGGCTTGTTATGTTGTTTGGATTAACAAATTCACCAAGTACCTTTATGAGATTGATGAATGAAGTCCTGAAGGATTTCATTGGAAAATTTGTTATCATATATCTAGATGATATACTGATTTTCAGTAAAACGGAAGCTGAACATCTGAAGCATTTGGCCATTGTGATGAAGAGATTACAGCAAGAGAAGTTGTTGATAAATATAAAGAAGTCCTCATTCATGAAGATAGAACTCATTTACTTGGGATTTGTTATTTCAGCAAATGAGTTGAGGATGGATCCAGATAAGGTGGAGGTAATCAAGAATTGGCCATCACCGAAGAACATATTTGAGGTGATATGTTTTCACGGTTTGGCTAGTTTCTACTAAAAATTCATCAGGAATTTCAGTGGAATTAGCGTAGCAATGATGGATATGATGAAGAAAAGACATAAATCTTTTCACTGGACTGAAGAGGCTGAGAAGAGTTTCAATTTGTTGAAACGGAAGATTACAGAACAACCAATTCTGGTGTTACCGGATTTCCAAAAGACATTTCAGGTAAAATGTGATGCAAGCAGGTTTGCAATAGGAGCAGTATTAAGTCAAGATGACAGATCGATTGCATATTTCAGCGAGAAGCCGAATGAAGCGAAGGTGAAGTATTCCACATATGATAAGGAATTTTATGCCATCATCCAGGCATTGAAGAAATGGAGGCACTATTTGATTTCGAAGGAATTTGTTTTATATAGTGATAACCATGCATTGCATTTTGTGACTCAACAGGAAAAGTTGAATCAGAAGCATGTTAAATGGGTTGAATACATGTAGAATCTCACTTTTGTGATAAAACATATTTTTGGTACTACTGACAAAGTTGTTGATGCTTTGAACAGGAAGTGTTTGCTGTTGCAGGTGTTCAAAGTTAAGACGTTAGGTTTTGATGATCTCAGAGACATGTATGCAGATGATCCAAACTTTAAGGAAGCGTATGAAGTAGATGAGAATACAGTTCTCAGAGATAGCATCAAATGGGACGAATACATGATCCAGGAAGGGTTGCTGTTTAAGGGCAATCAGCTGTGTATTCTGAATTGTTCCATGAGGGAGAATCTGTTGAAGGAGAAACACAACGGAGGATTGGTCGAACACTTCGGTCATGATAAGACATTTGCAAAGCTGAGTGAGTCATAATTTTGGCCAGGGATACGATCATAGGTCAAGAGTTTTGTAGACTGATGCAGAATTTGCCAGCATTCAAAGGGAAGGAAGCAGAATGCGGGTTTTTATCAACCATTGCCCATACCTTAGAAGCCATGGGATGAAATTAGCATGGATTTCATATTGGGATTGCCAAGGACACAAAGAGGATTTGATTCGATCTTTGTGGTAGTGGATAGATTTTCTAAGATGGCACATTTTATCCCATGTCAGAAAACCAGTGACGTGACTCACATCGCGAACCTGTTTTTCAAAGAAGTCTTTCGACTTCACGACTTACCAAGGAGTATTGTTTCGGACAGAGATACAAAGTTCTTAGGGCACTTTTGGAGGACATTATGGAAGAAGTTGAGGACTAAATTGTTCTTTAGTTCAGCTTATCATCCTCAGATGGATGGACAGACAGAAGTGGTGAACAGAAGTCTGGGAGACTTGCTGAGGAGCCTGGTGGCGGAGCACCACAACAATTGGGACAATACATTGTCGTAGGAAGAGTTTGCCTATAACGACTTAGTGAATCGGAGCACAGGCCAGAGTCCATTCCAGATTGTATATGGAACACAGCCGAGAGGAGTTTCTAAATTGAGAGATTCGGAACAGACTGCTACTAGGAGTGCTAGTGCAGAAGAATTAGCAGAGGTGATGAAAAAACTTCACAGCCGGGTGAAGGAGCGACTGTAGAATTCAAGTCAGGAGTATAAGCGGAGAGAAGATCAGCATAAAAGACAACTTCAATTTGAGGTCGGTGACTTGGTTTTGGCATATTTGAGGAGATAAAGGTTCCCGAGAGGAACATACAATAAATTGAAAATGAAGAAAATCGGACCATGCAAGGTCTTGAAGGGAATGGGAGAAAATGCTTATGAGATTGAATTACCCGATGGGATCGAAATTTCTCCGATATTCAATGTCTCAGATTTATACCCATACAAAGCTCGGGAAGCAGGAACAAGTGATGAATAGTAATAGGTTCAGTGGCAGAAGTAGATGTCAGTTGCAGAGAAGCCACAGATGGAGAAGATACTGAATAAACGAGTGGGTAAGAAGACCAGAAGGAAAGAATATTTTGAATACTTGGTCAAGTGGAAGGTGCATCCAAATGAAGATGTCAGCTGGGAGACTGAAGCGGAGATTCTAAAGCATGGACAGACCATGCAGGAGCTCATGGACAGGAGCCCATGAAAGTTTTCAAGCGAGGGAGTATGATGCAGGAGCATCCCTCACGTCAAGCGAGCTAGCGCGGAAGGCAAAGGACAACTGGGCAGATCCAGCCAAATTTTTGAATTTTCCCTTGAATTTGATGCCCCAAATATAAATGAGATCATTTAATGAAGTCACCTTGGTATAATGTAATCAAACCTTGAGCGCCCCGCTCTCGTCTGAAGTAGATGGAGGCATTCATAGTAGTTAATGTGGGTAGATAGAAATTGAATATTAGATTAGATAGTTTTAGAAAGAAAGAGGGAAACGAGATATAGACACCCTCATTGTGCATTGTAACATAATCCTGAGCATTGAGAAGAGAAGCAGAGAGCTGCAGAAGAACACCCATGTATAGAGCTCGAATTAATAAAAGAGTCTAATTCATATCCATGGCGTTGTGTTTGTTCTCTATGTATGTATGCTGAATGCTATGCTCATGAGTATTTACTTCCTGTTATGCATTTGTTTTACATGCTATGTATGAATGATTTCTTGCTGAGTGTTTGAAATATGAGAAAGGAAGTAGAAGGAATGAGTTTCAATTGTTTCTCTATCTGAGCAAGGATTCCTACAAGGAGTGCAGTTGAAGTCGTCTGCAAGGAGTGTGTTGACTAAAGGCTCACATAGTTTAACTCTTGTTCTCGTTCACCCAGAAGTGAAATTGGGTTATAGGAGCCATGCAAGGAGTGTGTAGGCTAAGGAAAGTCTTAGTTGTGAATCTGAGCAAAGCATTGAAGGACTGCTGCTGCAGGTGTGCGCAGAGTAAAAAAAAATCAACACTTGGAAGTGTTTGAGGATTGCCGCAAGGAGTGCGCGCAAGGGTCTTCTCGGAGACTCAGAATTGTGTGAAGCTCAGGAAGGATAAGGATTCCAAGATCATCGAAGAGAAGCACAGGGAGTTTGTGCCGTAGGAGTGTTTGAAAAGGCGCTGCAAAGTTACATGCAGGAGGACCAGTTTTCACAAAGAAATACTGGGTTCACCCCGTAGAAAACATCAAAGAGGAAGAGATAGACAGTTAGGATCTTGAGGAGAGGATTTGCAAAATCCTGCCAGCTGTTGGATCTACCAAAGAAGCAAGGAGGTTATGGCCGCGTTCGGAGTTCAAGCTCCAGGGGTCGTGAGTCATTGGATCATTGATCAGTTACCCATCAGCCGTCCGATCTGATAGAATTTGCATAGGATTTAAACCCTCGTGAGCAGAGTAAGAACCCCAAGAGGCATTGAGATATCGAGCCGTCGGGGTTGGGAAATCGAAAGTCACGAGAGAATAAGATCAGGAATTTTTATAGGAAAAGTCCTGGGAAGATCTGGACCATCCATTTGTGGAGACGCGTGGCGGACATCGAGGCGTTGGGAGTCAGGAAATTGGAGTTCCTGAGGTCGTGAGAGTTGGTACATCAGAAGTCTCAAAATCCCAAGAGTTAATCAGGACCATCCATCAGAGGAGGACACGTGGAAGTAATCGAAGCCATCGGGGAAAGTCCCAATAGGAAGTCGTCTATCGGCATTTGGGTCATCGGGATATCGGGGATCCTGGTGACAAGGTGTTTATGCATTTTGGAATCATGAAGCTCGAAACCCTGAAAAGGAGGAAGGTGCCACCGTGCAGCCAGCTGTCAGCACATCAGAGAAGTGGGAAGCGCCATTGAGGGGATAGCTGTCAGCGTGGTGGAGAATTGAGATTCGAGGGATCGACAGTCCCATGGGAAAATGTTTTTCGACATTTGAAACCCCAAAATCCTGAGGGAGATCTGAAGCCGTTAGTTCCATAGGCAATCACGACCATTGATCAAGCTAAAGGCAGACATGAGTTGCTAGCTGTCAGCATAGTGGGAAATCAAGATTCAAGGGATCATGAATCCTGAGGAAATATGCATCTTGACATTGGAAAGTCTGAAACCTCGATGGGAGGTATGACTGCGGTCATATAGAGCAGGTCACATGGACCAAGAGTCTAGCCTGGAGGGCTAACGGAAATTGGAGCGCATCGGGATTTTGAAGCCAAAAACCTCGACGAGAAGGAATATAAGGTTGTGGTCTAATGGAAGGCGGTCACATGGACTAAAGGCTTAGCTTGGGAGGCTAAGGCAGTAGGGGAGTGTATCAGGGATTGGTAAAAGAAGTTGTTTAGACATTGTAAGTGCCAAAATCCTGATAGGAGGAACCCCGATAACAAAGTGAAAGACCGGCATTGATTTACCATCATTGATAGAAGAAAGGGAGATCCCGTGAGAGTGTTGTTGTGGGTGAAAATTTCCCGATAGGGAAATAGAAGAACCTTTCAGTTCTTCGGGCCAAGGAAGGAGGAAAGATCCTGTGAGCGGACGTGCCTAGCGGGCATGCCTGCGTCAGGACTCAACATAGTTTGCACTACGCATGGACTCAAGCTCTCTCTGACCAAACCATTGTCTAATAATTTTTGGACTTGGTTCTTTACCTCCTCATTCTCTTGAGGTGTCAGTCTATAAGATGCTTTGTTTGACAAAATTTTTCTTGGTATCAAATTGATATGATGACTGATACTTCTGATGGGTGGGAATGAATTGGGCATCTCATCGACCACTTTGTCAGCAAATTTATCCAATAATTCCTGAACTTCTTCAGGCAAATCAGCCATTGAAGTACTTGTAAGGATAAATATGGGTTTCCTCACTACAACAAACTGCATCGCCTATTATTTTTTGACTTCTTTCAGGAGTTCCTTCCCACTCATGAGGAGTATGCTTGTGCTGACTTCCTCTTTCACTTTCTTCTCCTCTATTGGAAACAACATGTGTGTTCTACCATTCTTCTCCAAGGTGTATGTATTCTTCCTCCCATCATGAATGACATTCTTGTCAAACTGCCATGGTCTTCCCAACAAAATATGACATACATCCATGGGAATTACATCACGCACAATTTCATCTCTATATCCTCCTATCTTAAATTCAACAAAGCATTGTTTAGTAACCATTACCTGGTGTTCTTTCTGCAACCATGAGACTTTATATGGCTCTGGGTGTGCAGTCGTCTCTAGCTCTAATTTCTCCACCATATCCATGGATACTAAGTTATCAGTGCTCCCACTGTCAATTATCACCTTGCATACTCTATCTTTAGTCTTGAAAGATGTCTTGAATAGACTATTCCTCTGTACTGGATTTTCAACTTTTGCCTTTGGTTTTAAGAAAACCTTTCTCATCATCAAGGATATTCCATCCTTTGTTCCCTCTTCTTCAACATTCTCTCTTTGTGCTTCCGAAATGTGAGCTTCTCCTCCTTCTTTATTTTTCTCGGGGCATTTCCAAGACATGTTCCTAGTCTTTCCATAGGCATAACATCTTATTCCTCCTCTGCCTCTTCCTCTAGAAGAGTTTCTTCCACCACCCTGTCTTCCTCAAGAACTTCCTCCTCTTTCCTAGTGTCTGTGTGGAGTTCCAACCTCGTCTTTGGAATTATGCACCTTGTCATGGGAAACTCCCTTGCCTTTATTCGGGGCCGAGATTTTATCTCTACCTCACTGGCTTTGTTTTCTGGACAACTTCTCTTCTGCCTTCAGTGCAAACTAATAAGAATCCTCCACTATCCTTACCGACATCATGCTGAGCTCATCCTAGATTTCGTAACTCAGGCCATTCATATACTTGGCAACTTTTTCTTCATCCTGCTCTCTTTGTCCAACTCTGATGTTCATCTTGTAGAAATCCTCTCTATATTCTTTGACTGTCATACCCTTTTGTCTCTGGTTCTACAACTTCCAAAACAGATTGATATGATAATCTTTGGGAATGAATTTATCCTTCAACTTGGCTACCATTCTATCCTAATTCTTTATCTTCTGTTTGCCTCTACTTCTCCTCTCAACCTGCAGTTCATCCCACCACAATGTTGCATGTCCTTTAAGACTGGTGACAACATTTCTCACCCTTTTCTCCCCATCAACATATTTATAATCAAAATATTTGTCCATGGACCTTATCCAATCCAACAACTCTTCAGCATCCAAATGGCCTTCATACATTGGGACCTCTATCTTGGCTCTAGTTCCCATTCTAACAATTGCTCTTAGCAAGTGGTCTTCGACAACGTGTTCCCCTCCAGCTTCTTCAGCTTATACATATTCTCTCTCTGCATCGATGACGTCTCTAGCATCAGGTTCTCTTCTCTGCGTTGCTTCCATCACTTCCAACCTTGCATGAAGTTCTTGCATCTCTCTTTCTACAACACGATTGGCTAAAGGTGGCTACCCTCATCTCCTTGGAGGAATTGTGTTGATTGTCTCTTACACACAGAGTACAAATTCGAGTTCTTTTTCTCCTTTGCCTGAAATCTATAGACGAAAATCATCTCAGATACCACTTGATGCAGACCCCTCTTCTCTCCTAAGGACTTCGCGACCTTCTTGTCTAGGATTGATCAAGAAATTGGTTCTGATTGACTTTTTGGCCCTCAAGAACCTCAAATGCACTTAACAAGCCCTTTTTTCGTTAAAGAATAGGTCATATGGAACCCACAGCTTTCTCCTTAATTCCTTTAAGCTTCAACGTGATTAGACGCTAACTCTCCTGGTTAAACCCCTCCCTTTATGTGACTAAGGTTATGACCAATCGCCTAATCGAAAGGCACATTTCGAATTAATGTATCGATCCTTTGCATGAGAGTCACTTTGACTCTCCCGACTTCTGAAATCCTGACAGGAGCCCAGAGCATGCTAGCCCCTCTATTCCCCTTCACCGATGTGGCTCTTTGCTATGATCGTGGGCCAATCTTTGGAGCACTTCACGATTTCGCGTCTCGTGAGTTCACACTTCACGAGTTGTCTCCCTAGACACTCAATGGTCCAAATCTCTTCTGGAACCGACGACTCAAGTGAAATCTTCACGGTTTTGGGTTTTGCAAGTTCCCAGAACTCTTACCTCTGATTTCTCGAGTTGTGAAGTCCCGAGAAAACCATATCTATGGTTCAAATCTCTCCTTCGATCAACGACTGTGATCTTTTCGCGATTTCGCAATTCACAATTTTGGAGACTCCTTGCCTCTGTTCTGCTGATAACTGAAATTGCGATGGTGCTAGGTCAATGATCTAGATCTCCCCTTTTATCAACGACATAGATCATGTTGCGATTTCACGTTTCATGAGTTCTCACGACTCAACCTTTGACTCGTTCGAGTCATGAGTCAGCGAAATACTGATCTCTCGCCATGTGTCCTCCTTGACAACGGACGGTCTCGATGATTTTGTGATGATCAACGGCTATGATATTTTCATGAGTTCGTACTTCAAGAATCCTCACAACTCTGTTGTTTGACCTTTCCACCCTGTGAGTCAGCGAAATGTTGATCTCTCGCCACATGTTCTGTCGTGATAGATGGTTCCGATGATTTCAGAATTTGGTGACCTTGTTTCTCCTGTGTACGTTCAAAGCTTTAATGTTAGTGCACTTTACCTTGATCAGACGACTACGATCTGTTTGCACTCAGATCAAGCAGTTGAGATCTTTCCTCCTTTTTACTTTCTCCTTGTTGTCTAGACGTTGATCGAGTGGTCCAATTCTTCCCTTTGAGCTAAAAATTTCTTTAGACTTAGAATATTTTCGAAAGGATTTAAGGGCTTTGACCTTTATCCTTCCCATGAGTCCATTTCTTGGATCTCGTTTGCGTTTCATGGAAAGTGCTACACCTCCAAAGCTTGCTCTCTCCAAATATTTTGATCTCCCAAGCACTTCTTTCTTTTCTGGGAAATTCGTCAAACTCAGATCCAAAGGTTCTTGAAAAGAATCCTTTCTTGCCTTCCTGCCATTCTTCCACTCTCATCCTTTGACTTCTTTACGGATTTTCTTTGAATCTTCATTGAATTCTAGGTCTGTGCACTCTTTGCAACAGAGCTTTACTCAAGATTTGAGTTCTTGCGATGAATGTGCACTCCTTGTGACAGTCGCTTTACACTTCCTGCAAAGAAAGTCTTACACTATTTCTTATGAGCTTTACAAGTCGAGATAGACCCTGTCAATGCACCCCTTGCTGACTGTGTGCACACCTTGCACCAAATCACGAAGAAAAACAATTTAAATTGTTATGCAAGCATTTCAAATCTACATACACTCATAGCAAGATTCATTCATTCATGAAAATATTAAGACAAAAATAGAGAAATTGCAAACACTATTCACACCATAAATTGGATCATTTTTTCTCTGTTATCTTCATTCAAAATTAAGAAAATGGTTGTAGCTAAAATCAAAGCAACAATTACTACTCTGAGATTCCTACTTGCTCATAATTCTCATAACCCCTCTTTTGGGCGTACAAAATCTCTCTTTATACAAAAGAAACAAACTAACTGCTATCTAATTGCGGTTACATTGAGACTAGGGTTAATATCCCAAGTCACGCGTGCTCATTTTTTCTCCACACGTGTGATCTTTCCTTTTTTGTTTTCTATCACTTCAAAATATTTGCAGTACTGGCTAACGTTCGAGACTCCAGATTGTCTCTCAGGCACTGAGTTGTACTTCCATGTGTACTTGCTGACAATGCATCTGCATCACTTAACATCCATCTGATATACTTTAAAGTTCTTATGACATGCATATGCAAGAAACATTCCGATGGCTTCCAATCTTGACACTGGTGAAAAGGTTTCATCAAAATCCTTTCCTTTAACTTTTGCATTCCCCTTATAGACCAATATGGATTTATTCCTAACAATTTGTCCTTGTTCATTTATTTTGTTCTTAAACACCCATTTGTATCTATTTACATTCTTCTCTGTAGGTCGAGGAACAAGATCCCAAGTATTGTTCTTCTCAATATGATCCAGTTCCTCATTCATTGATTTTAACCAATTTACATCTTTACTGGCTTCATTAAAGTTCTTGTGTTCCACCATGAATATGAAGGCTATATGTGATTTCTCGATGTGTTTGTTTATCCTTCTCCTGGTTTGTACACCTTTGTCTTTTTCAACAATTATCTGACTTGTAGGATGATTCTTTTGAGTAATTCTGGAGGAAGGATTTGATGTTGTCTATTGATTTGAGTCTTCTTGAGTCTTTGTATCTTCATCTGACTCGTATTCTTCTTTTTCTAATTCTTGGACCTGTTCATCTTCAGCTTCAGCTGTGTCCTTTGTAGAAGACTCAATATTTCTCACCTCTCTTATTGGGAGTCCTTCATTAACCTTTAAATCAATGCAATCAACTAATTCATACAATATTTTATTAAAGCATCTATATCCTTTACTATTAGTATCATATCCTAAGAATATTCCTTCATTATCCCTGTCATCATACTTGCCAAGGTTTTCATTATTATTATTTATGTAGCACTTACTCCCAAAGACTTTGAAGTGCTTGATTGAAGTAGGTCTTCCATACCACAATTCATAAGGTGTCTTTTCACTGTGTGGTCTGAGGTGGGATTTGTTAAGAATATGAACTGATGTGTGTATTTCTTCTAACCAGTAGGTTTGACCATTGTTCTTCTCATTCATCATTGACCTGGCCATTTGATGAACTGTTCTGTTTTGTCTCTCAACTACTCCATTTTGCTGTGGAGTTCCTGGGATTGTGTATTCTCTCTTGATGCCATGTTTATCACATAATTCCTTGAAATGACTTGACATAAATTCTCCTCCTCTATATGATGTTACTACCTTTAACCTGTTGCCTGTTTGATTCTCAGTTAAAGATTTAAATATTTAAAATTTTTCAAATGCTTCATCTTTTTCTTTGAGAAAAGAAACCCAAGTGAGTCTGGAGTAATCATCAATGATCAAAATGAAGTAGTTTTCCTTCCCTGTGCTTTTCTGTCTTGATGGTACACATAAATACATATGAACTGATTGGAGTGGTTTCTCTGTTGAAGTAGAGCTCTTGGATTTAAGCTATGTCCTGGTTAGCTTTCCTATTTGGTAGGGTTTACGCACATAATCTTGTGGCTTTGATATTCTTGGAAGATATTTTACTGCATCAAGAGTTTTGAGCTTGATTAAGTGGTCAAAGTTTAGATGTCCAAGTCTCCTATGCCATAACCAACTTTCACCATGTTTTCTTAGATGACACTCTTCTCTATCTTCTTTTAGCACATATACATTATTATTTGTCCTTATGCCTTTAGCCACCACTTTTCCTGAGTTTACAGACTTTATCTTACAATATTTGGAAGTAAACACCACCTCACATCCTATGTCACACATTTGAATTACACTTAGAAAATTGTGTTTCAGCCCATATACAAGAAGAACATCCTGGGATTTTCCTTTACCATTACTCAAACTCACCATCCCTTTACCCTTGATTTTACCTGGTTCATCATTTCCAAAGGTCACATTTCCTATTTTTCTTTTACTCATAGACATAAACTTTTCCTTATCTCCAGTCATGTGCTTGGAACATCCACTTTCTATATACTAGGTGTCTTTTTGTTTTTGAGATGAAAGTACTAGACCACATTTTTCACTATCTTTCTTTTTCCATGTGCTGACATCTATGGCTAAGGGTTTTATCCTTGGATCTACTTTGTAATTCTTCAGATGGTAGTTTGCAGCTTTGTGGCTGAAGTTATGACAGTTATAGCATTCAAGCTCATTGGTCAATAGGTCAAAGTGATTGGTGCAACTTTTTCTACTCATTGGTTGTTTAGTTCTATGTTGCAAAAATTATTTATTTCTTGATCTCCTCAGTTCCATGTCTGTAAACTTAATTTGACAATTTGCAATCTTATGACCAAAATTAGAGCAGAAAAAACAGTAACCATGGAAGAAATTTTGGTACCTGAAGGACGACCTTATTCTTGGCATTTGTTGCTCCATCTTCTAATATCTTTGTTTTTTATCAAGGATCATATTGTCTTTATTAGCTTTTAGTGGTGGAGTACTCACATGGTCTGATTGTATGCTGACTTGGAACTTGATCATATTTACTAACTCTTTGCTTTCTGGTTGTTTGCTGCTTGAACCACTTACATAGCCTAAATCAGTCTTCAACAAAGGAGATCTTTGTTTGCTTAGAATTTCATTTAGCTATGTTGAGGCTTTAATGCTTGGAAGGTTTTGGAGATACAATGCTTTAAACTTCTCCATCTCTTTTCTGGTTTTTACTACCTCTTCTTCCAAGGCTTCACATATTGCCTTCTTTTCTGATAACTACTGTTTCAGAATGTCCTCTATTTTCTTTGCCTCTTCTAATTCCACTTTTAGCAAGGCAATGTCTCCATTAGGTTTTTTACTGTCTTTTTCAAACTGTATCGGCAATTGTTTTTTCATTTTCTTCTTAAAGATGAGTCTAGCAATTTCTTCTAGAGCACTGATCAATTCTCTTTCCAAGTCAACCACAAATTATTCATCATCAACATCACTTCTTGTGCTTTTATTATCATAATCCTCTTTGGCCATAAGAATAAATTCATTAACCTTATCTTCACAGGAAGAGTTACTATATCTATCTTCTGAAGAGTCATCATTGTTTACACATAAACTTTTATTTTTACCAAATCTCTTGGATTTGTACTTCTCTTCACCTTCAGAGTTCTGGTCCTTCTTCTTGTGTGGACACTTAGTTGAAAAGTGACCTATCTTTCCACAGTTAAAACATTTGAAGGGAAGATTGCCTTGGTATTTTCTTGATCCTTTCTTTAACCTTCTCACAAAGTTTGCCTCAATATCATCTAATTCTGAATCAGTATTCTTGTCTTCTTTAAAATATGCTTCTCTAGTGGTGGATTTATCTTTGCTAATCCTCATTTCATAAGCAATTAGAGTTCCTAGGAGTTGATCAATAGATATATTTTCAAGATCATTTAGTTCTTCTATTGCATAAACTTTTGGATTAAATCTATGAGGAAGAGATCTTAAAATATTTTGAACTAAAAATGTGTCTTCAATCTTCGCACCAATACCAATCATGGCATTCACAATCTCCTCAACTCTTAAAAAATATTTACTAACTATTTCATCCTCATTCATCTTTAGTTGTTCAAATTTCAATCTATGTGTCTGAAGTTCGGCATATTTTACTTTCTCATCTCCTTCATAACTGCTAATAATTTTATCCCATATTTCTTTGGTAGATTCAAGTTGCATGACCTTTACAAATTTAGCTTCAGCAAGCCCACTCAAGATAACATTCATTGCCTTTGCATTGAAGCTAAATTCTAACTTATCATCTTTGGAAGCTAACACAACATGTTTTGTATATCGAGTCTCTACAACATCCCAAACATCAGCATCTAAGGCCTTGATGTATGTTCTCATTCTAACCTTCCAGAAGGAAAAATTTGTTCCATCAAACATAGGAGGCTTATTGGTTGAAGTTCCTTCATGGCTTGTCATGTTTAAGCTTACTGATCTACCTTTAAATAAAAGGAACCTTCTTTGATACCAATTGTTGGAATTACTAAGACAACTGAGAGGGGCGGGGNGGGGGGGGGGGGTGAATCAATTGTTACTGTGATTAAATTTTTTCAATGCCTATTAAAATATTATTAACCTTCTCCAAGTGATCATCAAGATTATAAAATACAGGAGCAAAAAAAATAACAAACATAAGTCCCACATATGATATACATAGAAACAAATATTCATGAGGAAACCCATAAAGGGAGAAAACCTCTTCTTCTTCAAATGATAGGAAGTCTTTTAAGTTCTGTACATCATCATTATTTGAACACTATCTCAAAATGAGGCTACAACCTATTCTTTAACAAGCTGCAATGTGTTGAAAGCACCAACTCTCTGGTTTCTCTAGCACCCACTAGAAGGAAGCACCGACTCCCTGAGTGTTCCAACAACAATTGGATGGAAGCACCAACTTCCAGTCACACAAGCACCAACCTGTATAACATAAAACAATGGCTCTCCCTTACGCTGCGCTACCACCTTGGTTTTTCTGGCTGAAACTGAATGGAAGCTACAACTCCCTATGTTCATGCACCCACTTGAAACTCTGAAGACAAAATTCCTCCATAGCACCACCCTACCACCCTGATTATAAATATTTACTTGAATAAGACCTTACAACAATGCAAACATTTCAATACTTACCGCTTCTTCTCTGTTATGCAATTTTGTTCTTCTTTTGTCTGTTCATGCTTGGCTCCACTTGTTGTCTGTCTCCATATGCTCTTCCTCTGTTCTTCTCATGCTCTTAGGTTCTCATACAGTATTTTTTTTTCACCATTTCTTCTCTGTCCAGCTTATGTTCTTCATCTCTGGATCTTTTCGACTCTATTTATGCTATATTCTTGATCACATACAGTTCAACTTATTTTACCAAGAAACAACAACCTCTCTCTATTACAACATTTTCTTTTATTCTTTCTCTCATTATTCGTTACACTCTACATCTCCAATGCTCAAGTCTGGAATCTAAAAAATGCTCAGGCATCATGATTCCAATGCTCAGGAACAATGATTCAATCACTCAAGAAAAATGATTCAGTTAGTGTAACTGAATCATAACTGATCAAGAAATCATGAAGTGAAATATCAATCCTTCGATCAGATTTTGTTTGATCAACGTCGTTGGATTATACACGCAAAGGCCCTTATGAATTTTCAGTGTGTAACCTACGATGTGGATCCTAGCAGCGCTATATCCTTCCTCTATATTTCACTGATGTGACCTTGGGCGATGATATCATGTGACCATGCAAATACGAGCACGACCAAAGGTGGTTTGAGATCAAACAGCATTTCGCCTCGCAATTTACCTCGATCCTCCATGTGTCCTTTCTCCAAAATTATGGTTTCAATTGTGGCCCGCCTTTAACTTTTTAAATTTCATGCACCTTCAATCCCCACAATGCGACGAGACCATCGATATCATGAGCTTGACGGTGCTCCTGAATGGATGGTTTATATCTATACTCTTAAGTCTATGGATTAGGTCTAGCCTTCCTAAATCAACGACTATGATTTACTTCATGATCCGAGCTCCGAGAGTTTCAAATATCAAAACCTTCTTTTCTCCGTACGCCAATATTTTGAAGTAGATGATTTGCGGACACCTATCCTTCTCAATCGATGAATATGCCTCTACTTCGAGAATTTGACCTTTCAACTTGATCAACAGTTTCGTGGCCCCTTTCTTGATCAATGATTGAGATATCCTTCGGGTATCTGTACTTCTAAAATTTCAAGTCTCAAAGTTTACTTCCCCTCGAAGTATGCGGATTACTACCACGTGTCTTCTTGGATCAGACGGTTGAGGCTTACTTCGGGTCTTTACTCGGAGTCCATAGGATTATGCCACATCTTTTTTCGATTAGATAGGCCATATTTAGTTTGGATGATATTACTCTTGATATCTTCTTCAGATGATTTGATAACTGAGATCTACTTTGGATGATCTTACGGTCGATAATTTATTTCGGCTTTCTATGTCTCCGAGCTTCGATAATTTCAAAAATCAAACTAACACTCTAGATTAGATGGCCCAGATTCACTTCAGACGATTTGACTCTTGAGATCGTCTTCGGATGATATGACGACTGAGATCTACTCCAGATGATCCGACGGTCGAGAATGTATTTCGTCTCTCCGGCTCTCCAGGCTTCGGGTATTTCAAATATCAACTAGAAATTCTTGAGGTGATTTCTCTGGAGCGTAACCTCACAACTTTAGACCCAAAACAAATGATGTTTGTTTGATTAAGATCTTATATCAACAACTCAATTTGTCTACGATGTAGTGTTTGCTTGGATTAAATCCAACGTCTCACCATCTTTGCTTATACTATCCTTCCACTTAATTCGATCTAATGGCTGACGAAGATTCGGATAATCGAATTCTCAAACCTTTTGCCCCGTTTATCCTATCGTTCACTTAACTTGATCCAACGGATGATAGATATTCGGGTGACTGAATTCTCAATCGTTTTGGTTTTTTCTGTGGATATGTTGATCCTAATCACGTTTATGTGCTGCACTTTTCTTTCTGAGCTTTGATCTCTACATATTGTTCATTTCTCCTCTTGATCTTATGCGTTTCTTATTTTCCATCGTCGTTGTTGTTCTTTCCATCGATGGCAAGCACACTCTTCCTGTAAACATGCCAACACTGCGTGCAATACTTTTTTTGCAGTGGCTTTCCCTACATAGTGTCCTCCAAAAATCTCTTGATGTGCTTCTACTAAAACAATAGGCCTTTCATGCTCCATAACACATCTCGTCAAAATGTTATCCACTCCAAGCTTGTATAAATGGCCTACAATCAATTGATAGTCTACATCTCTGACCACCAAATTTTTCTTATGCGCGACAATAAATTCTCTTGGTGAAAATCTTGTACTCAAAAAATCAATGATGTTAGAAAAATACTCATCATCTATCTGTACTGAAAACAATTGTGCATTTGGGAAGTTGTCTTCCAAGTTACTGGGTTCTTCTCCATTAGTTATCTTGGATAAGTGATCTGGTCTTGCATTCAATCTTCTAGGATTCACCACAACTTCAAAGTCGAATTATTGGAACAAAAATATCCATGTGCATATCCTTCCCCCCAACACTGGCTTATTGACTAAATATATGAGACCAGAATGATCTGTAAACATATTGAAGTATTTCCCTAACAAATAATGTTTGTATTTATACAAAGCATACACCATGGCTAATCCTTCCCTTTCTGTATTGTTGTAGTTATGTTCTGAATATGATAACTTCATGCTTGCAAATGCTATAGGGTGATCTATGTTGGTCTCTAGTTTTGATCACGATTTTTCCTATATTATATTCCAAAGACATCCATTTCTATACCTAGTACCACCCCTTTTGGCCTTGTTTTGACATAATTGACATCTCCCTACCACTCAATGGGGCTACTTAAGGTATCTTTACGTTTCAAGCTATTTTTATGCATTTTGATGCTTTAAATTGATATTGAAACTAATGTTGCTTGGGTTAGGTACCACTTCTATTTTTGGAACAGGATTTTCCAGTACGAGGTACTAGCTCGTACCCCGTGGAGATACCAATGAAGCCACTCAAGATCTGTGCGTTATGGTCAGAATGGGAGACAGAGAGATTCACATGACAGATGGATTCATCGCTCATATGATGATTGAAGACACGATGATAGAACTAAGTCGTTAATATTTCATGATTCACACTTCGTGACACTATGTGTCACGAAGATGTGAAGACCATTTTTAAAACTTGATTCCAAGCTATTTTCGGATCGGGGATCCGTTTGTTTTTATGTATTTTTGATTTAGACTGTTATGAGGAAGGATCTATATATAAACAGAAGATCACTCCTAAGAGACGATTGGATTATGTTATGTTATGAAACACATTTCTGAATACAAATTGCTGTTGCGTTATGGTATTTCACTGTCCTACGATTTGAGTTGTTTCTTTGAGTAAATGGAACGTGAAGTATACACAGTCGTTGTGTAAATGATATAGTTAGTTCTGGTTGCTTCTTACAGCGTTTGTACCTTTTGGTTGGGCCCGTCAAACAGGTTCAAGTTGTTTCTTTACTCTGTCATAGATTTAGTTTATTTCAGTGTTGTGGTATTTGCATGCATGATAGCGTAAAGTTTAAGAATTAACTTGTTCAAGATCGTGCTTAATTGCTCTTCCACTACATTGTTTACAGTATACTTATATCTGCTACGTTGATGAGTATTGAACACATGATCGATTCCTGTAGAGTTTAGAGCATGAATTAGGTTGTTTCGATTCCAGTTTTCAACCTGACCATAACTTAGAGTTTGAATGTACTTTGCTTTGCTAGATAGTTAGGCTACTCTATTTTGTTAAATAGTTAGGTTGCAATTAACTTAGAGGAAGCTTCCGGTACCAGTAGGGTAAGTAGGATATTCCCTTGTTTCCCTGTAGACAGATTTAGATTGATTTTCGATGTGTAGATTGAATGCATTGTAGGAAACACTTTTTCTATCATGGCTTAAACAGGAATGGTTTTGATAGATGATTGAAGGTAGTGGTAGATATTCTTGTGAAATTGCATTAGAGTAGAAATAGAAGCATCTGCACTTAGGCATGGGACTGTTTTCTGTTCATGAATTAAATAGGAGATGATCAGTTTCAGGATAGTCATTAGGATTCAGTTTTTAAGAGTGAGTTTGTGTTTTCTTTTAAAGATAGTTTTTAGATAGGGATGAGGATCTTACCCATACATACAGTGTAGCAAATCTAAGTTTACTTACCCTGTTTTGACAATTTAGTGTTTCAGGCCATTTAAAATCTTTAATATCACAGCCTGACATTTTTGGCGCCGTTGCCGAGGAGCTGTTTAAAAGGTAAGTTAGATAGTTGTCTTGATTAGTTTTAGAATGCACTTAGTTTGGTGTGGTATATTAGCAGGTTGATAGTAAGAGGAGTTGTGGAAACAAGGGGTGAAAACCGACATATCAATTATCACAGGTACTCTGAAACTCAATCTTAGTTTCTTTTCTTTCATTTAGTATGACTTCATGAGAAATAGAGATCCTAGAGGTAGATTTAATAGAAATATAAAACCACAAAAAGAAGAAGAAACCTCCACCCAAAAAGTGATAGAAACTGAGACTGAAATTCTGGCTGAGGAAACCATAGAACAAAACATAGAACCAGGGAACACCATACAACAACAAACTCAAAACCTTGGTGATCCATCCCTAGATGACACAGTTGATCCAGAGAAAATACAAGCTCTTCTCAGACACTCTAATTCTGTAGTTTCACAGATAACAACTACAGCTGTGGCATCGAAGGCCATAAGATCCTCAAAAAGACCAATAGGAGACAACACTTCTGACAAAAAGAATCCAGAAAGGTGGGATTTCACACCCTCACCAAAGAAAGATAAGATTGTTTATACAATCCTTGGTAATCCTTTTACCATGGGGGAAAGAGGGAGAGACTTACATGGGGAACTTCATATTGAAAATGAAGGTGAAGAACAAGCAAAGAATGAATTACCACCAGAAACTACCTTTGGATTTCCTATTTTGGATTTAGTCCAGAATGTCAGTATGAAAAATATTCCACTTTCAGCCCTACCAACCTTCCATGGGAAAAATAGTGAGGACCCAGATGTCTTTCTTTTTGAGTTCGACATCCTGTGCAGGATTTATAACTATCTCCAGGATGCACATAAACTGAAATTATTCCCTACCACCCTGAAAGATTTTGCACTACGTTGGTTCATGAGTTTAGGAGAATACAACATTAGATCCTGGGAAGATATGAAGGCTAAATTTTTAAAGAAGTACCAGGACTATTGCAGAACCAAGGATTCTTTGAATGACATCTTCAAAATGCAACAACAAGATGAAGAAAGCCTTGAGGATTTTCTAGAAAGATTTACCTATACCCTTCAAAAATCTAAATATAATGATCTCCAGGATGAAGCAATCAAGACTCTTTTCTTAAAAGGAGTTTTGGAGGAATATATTGATATCCTGAATTTAATGGCTTCAGGAGACATTTATCAAAAAAACTTTGAAGAAATTAGTGAACTCTGTAGAACTTACTCAAGAAGTAAAGGGAAAGCTGCAAAAAGTGTGAGAGAACCGGTCAACAAAAATACCAAAACATCCACATCTAGTGGAGTTACTAAAGTCGAATTGGGAAACCTTTTGGAAAATTTTAAAACAGACCTTTTAGGAACAATTGGCTCTCAATTAGACACTCTGAAGATTAATAGAAAGAAGGAAGAGGAAAACCCTGTCCTAAGCATATTTTGCCCAAAATGCAGAAAAAGGCATCCTTTATGAGAATGCCCTTTGGACAACATTTCTGTATGTGCAATATGTATTGAAAATCATAAAACAGAAGATTGCCCATCCTTACCTAGATTGCTGGCAATATTCAAGGGAGGGGAAGCTCCAGGGACTCCATCTGCACCTAAGAATCCTTGGCAACCTAGAAATCCAAATGCAAATGCATATCAAGAACCATCCCCACAATCATCCAGCTATTATCCACTCTTCTCTCAACAACAACAACACCCATGGAACTGGCCAAATTGGCCCCCACAAAATGTTCCTGCTCAACCTTGGTACCAGGGATGGAGAAATACGAACTTTGGAAATAACCAACAGCAACATGTAGTACCAATGCCCCGAAATCCATATACGCAGTATCCTCCAAACATGCAACAATTATTGCTTGGTTTTACTCCACCTCCGTTGCCACCCATTCCACAAAACCCTCAGCAGCCTCAGAATCCACCACGTCCTACCATTTTTCCCGCTCAACCCATTCCAAATCCTAACCACAGACCACCTCTACCACTCCATAATGCTCATTTCCAGAATTACCCAGCTTACAACATAAACCCTATTTCTATACAAGAAGTACAGCTGAGGTCTGGAAGGATTTTAAATAAAAATTAGCCCATAACAAAAACAACACCAAAGGTAATTATCGAGGAACATGAAGATGAGCTTACAAATAGTTTATCAAATGAGACACCCCTGAAAGATGTTATCATTCCAAAGTAGAAAGAACCTGAATCAAAGCCTAACACACAAACTCAGGTCCCCCAAATGCCTTCTTTTCCTGAAAGGCTGCTCATTGAAAAACCAATTGTGCAATCTGAGTTTGACATCATGACTGAACTGAGAAATGTCTGTGTTAAGATTCCATTATTACAGGCCATCAAATATGTTCCCATCTATGTGAAAACCATCAAAGAACTATGCATTAAGAAACCAGGTCGAAAACAAAAAGATCCACCCACAATACATCTAGTAGGACAGTTATCAAATTATATTTCTGAAACACCTAAAATTGTAAAGTATTCCAACCCAGGGAACCCAATAGTTTCAGTGACTATCAACAGTGTGTCTATTGGTAATACTTTAGTTGATCTAGGTGCAGCCATTAATATAATGACCAGCAACACAGTGGAATTGTTACAATTAAATCAATTCCTGCGTCCTACTCCTACAGTTCTTGAACTGGCTGACATAACCACTATAAAACCTGCTGGAGTCCTTGATGATATCCTTGTGACTTTAGCTTCGTGGGAATATCCTATTGACTTCATGATTCTTCATTCAAAGGACCCCACAAAAGGCCATCCAATCATTTTAGGGAGACCTTGGTTGGCCACAGCCAATGCTTTCATAGGATGTCGTGGTGGGGATATGCTTATCTCAAATGGCATTTCTTCACATAAACTTACTCTGTTTCCACCTGCTCGGCCTGTTACAGAAGAATTATGTTGGTTGAAGTGTCCCTATTTTGAGAATGAGGATGAAGAATCTTTATTCTCTGTTGATGAGATCCATGCACTGCAAGAACCTACAGAGGATGACATTTTAAGTCAATTTCTTTCTGTGACAGAAAATGTTGAGTTCCCACAGACCTATCTTCAATATGATCAGATTTTCAGAGAGGATTTTCAGGAACGAAGTGAGTTATTTTCCTCATTTTCACCATCCATGGTTTTCACTGTTTCTGAACACTCAAGGCCATATACCATTCCAGTAGAACTTAGTCCAGGTAGATGCCTATACATCAACTCTGAATTGAGTCTCAGTCAATAGGAACAATTGAAAAAACTTTTGAAAGAACAGTCAGGTGCTTTTGCTTGGGAATACACTCATATGAAGGGAGTACACCCTGACACCTGCATTCACCACATCTACATCCAACCGGGGATAACCCCAATAAGACAGCCACAGAGATGCATGAATCCAATCCTAAAAGACTTTGTAAAAGAAGAATTACAGAAATTGTTAAATGTTGGATTCATCTATCCAATTTCTGACAGCGAATGGCTTTCACCTCTTGTTTTGGTACCCAAGAAAGTTACAGGAAAGTGGAGGATGTGTGTAGATTTTAGGGAGATGAACAAGGCAACCCTGAAAGACTATTTTCCTTTACCCTTCATAGATCAGGTTTTGGATACCTTGGCTGGAAAAAGATATTTTTCTTTCCTTGATGGATATAGTGGGTACAACCAAATTCAGATTGCTCCTGAAGACCAGGACAAGACAACATTCACATGTCCTTGGGGCACTTATGCCTACAAAGTGTTTCCTTTTGGATTATGTAATGCTCCTGCGACATTTCAAAGAGCTGTCCTTGGTATCTTTGCTGACTTGATTCATGACTGTGTGGAGGTTTACATGGACGATTTTACTGTCTATGGTAACACCTTTGAAGAAGCCTTGAGTAACCTAGAGAAAGTCCTGATTCACTGCCAAGAATCAAATCTATCTCTCAGCCATGAGAAATCCAAAATGTTACTAACTGAAGGGATTGTGTTGGGTCATCACCTGTCTGCTAAAGGAATTAAAGTTGACCCAGCCAAAATTGAGGTGATAGTTAATCTTCCCTCTCCAAAAACCCAGAAATATGTGAGAAGCTTTTTGAGGCATGCTGGTTATTATCGTCGATTTATCAAAAACTTCACAAAAATAGCCAGCCCCATGTTTAAACTGTTGACAAAAGATACATAATTCTGTTGGGATGATCATTGTCAGAGTGCCTTTGAGGATTTAAAAGAAAAACTATATATGGCACCTATTCTCAGAGGACCAAACTGGTCCCTTCCTTTCCACATCTCAACTAATGCCTCAGACACTGCTTTAGGAGGAGTGCTTGGGAAAAAGGAGAACCAACAGAATTATGCAATCTATTTTACCATCAAAAACCTTACTCCCCCTAAATTGAACTACACAGTAACAGAGAAAGAATTTTTAGCAGTAGTTCATTCCATCGACAAATTTCGTCACTACATTACTGGATATGAGGTTTTTGTTCACACCGACCACTCTACAATCAGATTCTTGATGAACAAACCAGTCACTACTGGTAGAATCACCCGATGGCTTTTGTTGCTTCAAGAATTCAACATCACCATAGTTGATCGGCCAGGGAAAGAGAATGTAGTTGCAGATTTTCTTTCTCTTATTCCCCAAGATAGTATTGATATTCCAGTGGATGATAACTTCCCTGATGAACACTTATTTGCAGTAGCTTCCAAGACCCCTTGGTTTGCAGATAAAACAAATTATTTAGCCACAGGAAGGCTACCATCTCACTTATCACCACCACAAAAGAAAAGAATTATCCAACAAAGTGCTTACTATTCTTGGGTGGGAAGTGATCTCTTCTATAGAAGTCCTGATATGATTATTAGGAGATGTGTCCGGGAAGATGAAATTCTCGATATATTTCAGGCCTGTCATGATGGGCCATGTGGAGGACATTTCTCTGAAAAAATAACAACATACAAGGTTTTGCAATCAGGATACTATTGGCCGACATTGTTCAAGGATGCAACGAAATATGTGAGAAGCTGTGACAGTTGTCAAAGGATGGGAAGGCCCACTACAACAGACGAGATGCCCTTACGACCACAAGTTGTAATTGAACCATTCGATAAATGGGCACTGGATTTTGTAGGGCCAATTGCTCCCATGTCAAGAAAGAAGAAGTATATCTTGGTGTGCACAGATTTTGTGACCAAGTGGGTAGAGGCGAAAGCCTTATATCAAGCAACTAAGAAATCAGTGATTGAGTTTATGTACGAAGAGATATTTACCTGCTTCGGTGTTCCACGAGAGATTGTCACCGACCAAGGTGCTCAATTTACTTCCAAATTGATGAAAGAACTCACAGACAAATATGGGATCAAACATTGTAAGTCCTCTCCATACCATCCACAAGCCAATGGGCAAGTGGAATCTACCAATAAAGTTCTAGAAGCAATTCTAACCAAGACCATACACTTACATCATAAAGATTGGGCAGATAGGCTTCCAGAAGCCTTATGGGCATACAAGGCTACATGGAGAAATACCACTGGTCATACTCCTTACGAATTGGTATTCGGTAAGAAAATTCTCCTTCCCATAGAGTTTCAGATTCATACATTCCGCCTAGCAGCAGAGTTGGGGTTGGATTTGAGTGAAGCACAGAAACAGAGGGTCATGCAACTTAACGAATTGGGAGAAATGAGGCAGGATGCTCTTCAAAGGACCATCCTGGTGCAAAGTCAACGCAGAAAGTGGCATGACAAATACGTCAAGAAAAAGCATTTCCAACCAGGAGATTGGGCATTACTTTTCGATTCCAAATACAAAAATTTCAAAGGGAAACTTACAACAAGATGGTTGGGACCTTATGAAGTAGAAACTATTTTTGATAATGGTTCTGTCAGGATTAAAACCATAGATGATTCTCAGAACTCCTTTGTAGTGAATGGACATCGATTGAAAGTGTACAACAAGACTTTGTCAAAAGATGATTTCTTGCAGGAAGTGGCCAAGCAAACAGAACTAAAGATAGTGGGAGAAGAGTATTCTCCCCCTGCTGATCTTTGATCATTAATGTTGTTCTAAAATTCTGTAAATAATAGATTTTTAGTAGAAAATAAGAAAAAATAAAAATCAAATCAAATCAAATAAAAAAAAAATCAAATAACATATAACAGAAAAAAACATTTATTTTCTTTTCTTGGGATGTGTTGATCTTTTATTTTCAGTTTTACAGGTTTCTCAGAGCAAGTACAAAACTGAATTTTATCACCTTCTCACAACAGGTAAGAAGGTAAGACTGCTTTATTTCATGAAATTTCCTTGTCAATATAACTGACTTGTTCTGAAACAACTAAATTTGAGCTTGTTTTCTCCCTTTGACTGCTCATTAAAGTATGAAAGGGGCATTTATTAGGAAGAATTATTCTTTACCAGACCTGATGAATTATTATGGGAAAGAAACCCCCTTAGAGTCTTCTTTTGGCATTTCCTCAGACTCTCCAAATATGAGGAAGCAATGAGCATGTACTAACTTGGGCTCATAAAATCCACAAGTAAGTGATTACTGTTCCAAAAATTATGTCTGCAAGATTTCTATCTGCACTCACGTTGGATGATGTGGAATACGTTAAGGTCCACCTTCCAACAAATCTCACTCCATCGACATCAGCACCTTATCTGGAGCAGAGATTAGAGATTATTTGGCACCCTGGACTTTGCATGCCTCAATGGCAGATGTCCTTGCTGACAACCCTGGGAATACACCAATGTGTCTTGGTTGATAGATCCTGCAGGTGACTCGACACCAACACCTCTATTCGTACCTGTTAGGATGTATTGTAGGTACCTTGAGGCCCATTGACATCACTGGTGGGTCATCTCGCATCAGCTAACATCATTCATTAATGGCTGGTAATCCGATGATTTCTGTTTGTGTTCGACTCCAGAACATCCATTCACACAAACCAGAATTGTACCAAGGGTAGAGCTTTGAAGCTGATTGAAGACATGATTTCAGTTGATCTTTTTCAAGACAAAAGATAGGTTCAGGGATCATCATCAGATAATCTATTGTTATAAACAGAAAATTTCTTAGCAGGATATTATTGGGTAAATTTCTCTGCAGATTCCCGAGTGTTCCATTAGTACCAGTCAGTACCAGCACAGAGTTCATTGGTTACAGGTTCATCAAAAATACCAGAGTAATTCCAATTTTCGCACCCTTCAGATCCAGACTTGACTTCAAAAGAAAAAATTCCATAGCAAGACTTGCATAACAATGGGGATAGGTAATTTAACTCAGGTATGATTAGTTCATGTTGATTTACTGCATTAATTTACATATTAATAGTTTGAACTAAAGATACCTTGTCTACTCCATAATGTTTAATCATAACCATGACCGGTACCGAACGAACCAACCCACCTCAACATTTCATGAAAATGAACAACATTACCGTAGCTGAATTCGACTTGACTCGTATATGATAACTCTGCACCCTTGTACGACTTTCATCATTTTCCAACACCCTATCTATCTCCACGACAATTCAAATATTCTCATATGATTTTATTCCCGACTATTCCCTTCATCACATTCTCTTCCTTCGTCGCCCTCATCCAACCTTCGCTGCCCACCTATAGACTTCCCCTGTGATACCAAGTGGAACCATGGTAGAAAATCGCCATGAACCAGAGACATACACAGACTTGGAGGCCCTCCCGGAGTATGAGGCAACCAGAGATATTTTTAAGCAAGCAGGGTRRGAGCCGTTTCTGAAGACGTTCGATGGATATAACGATGCAATCACGCTCCAGTTTTCTCTGCATTTTGAGGGTGGGTTCGCCAAAGTGGGCGAGCTCGAGTTTGAARTCAMGAAGAAKTTCATTTCAGAGGCAATTCAATTGCCCACMATAGGTCAGAGATGGACAAAGGGACAGTCGGTTGATAAAAGCCTCTACACGCAGCTTTTGAAACCTCAGTACTGGGAAACACAGTGGTCCGAGGGAACATCGCGATCATGGTTGGAACCACAGTGGGCTCAATTGCCAGCCATCCTCCAGCGTTACCTCACGTGTGAGGGTCGATATAACATCATATTTCCTTGCCATTCCTGACTCTTGTTACACTTCACAGGTACTCTGTTGAACATACCCTTCTTTTTGTTGAAAAATTTAAAAAGGATGGCCGAACAGGTCCAAAAGGCTAAAGATTTCCGTGGCAGTCTATTTCATTTCGGTCTTGTTAAAATATTGATTAAGTCTGCACTGTCCAAGAAGCAAGAAACTTGGGATTTGTTCAATGGAGAAACCCTAGCCTCTGCCAAGTCCAAAGGAAGGAGTGTTAAGCCTGCTCCCCAACAGAAGAAGTTGAACCCTGGTGAAAAGAGGGTTAAAACCCCGACCAAAGACTATGTTGGGGACCCTGATTCAGAAACTCCAATTGATGACGAAGTAGAAACCAATACTGAAACTGTGAAGGACACCACATCTACAGAGGCAAACAATGAAATCCCGAGCTCTTCCCTAGCTGCTGGGAACATAATTGACGTGGAGGAACTGGCAGAGGTGACTGACAAGCCTAGGAGGAATCCAAAAAGAAAATGTAAAAGCATATTGTCAGGAATGGACAACTCGGTGCCCAGTTACCCACCACAAGAGAGGKTGGAAAGTGTGGATGGTCACGAGGAGGCTCCAGAGCCCTCTGAAATGACTTGGACTCTGTCCCAATTCATTCAAAAAAACCATAAAGCAGATTGGCAGGCTACTATGCCCAAAGGAATTGTGCAGAATGAGCCAATTCAAGTACCAACCGGTACCCCTGTTTGGATGCAAAGAGAGTCCACTCCTGAACCTACTCCAGTTGACACCTATGAACGAAGCCCAAATGAGTTCACTCCTGAACTCAGTTCAAATCATAATTTTCAGTCAACACTTATGAACGCAGCCCAGATGAGTTCACTCCTGAACTCAGTCCAAATCATACTTCCGATAGAGTTCGCACCTCTGCTCAAAGTCCAGGTGATTTTACTCATGCATCTAGCCCTCAAGCACAACTAGGACAGGATCAAACATTTGAAACCCACTATGAGATTTCCTCCAGTCGATCCTTGAAACCAATGGTGGCAAAACTAGAAGGTAAGAATAATAGATTGAAAGAGAAGTTACATGAGTACACTGTATTGGATAGACATATTAAAACTAAGAATGAACTCATGAAACTCAGGGTAACTCACCTCTTGTCCAAAATTGAAAGGTTAAAACAGAGGAATAAGGATATTTTCAAAAGGAACAGGCAACTTTAGAAGACTGCCAGAAAGCATGTTATAATCAACCAAGTCCTCAAGAAAGAAATCAGAAATCTGAAGAAACAGGAGAGGCTACAAATGCTGGTTGCAGCCGCTGCAACCCTCTGAGTGCTACCAGTCTTTGACTTTTTGTTGCCTGAGGATAGGGAAAGACTTGAGTGTGGGGGCATGTTGGTCTCCGGTTTTGATCATGATTTTGCCTAT
>JASDQU010014355.1:170062-194479 GCA_032191745.1 Picea mariana
TTGATATTGAAAGTAATGTCGCTTGGGTTAGGTACCACTTCTATTTTTGGAACAGGATTTGCCAGTACCAGGTACCAGCTCGTACCCCGTGGAGATACCAATGAAGCCGCTCAAGAACTGCGCGTTATGGTCAGAATGGGAGACAGAGAGATTCACATGATAGATGGAGTCATCGATCATATGATGATTGAAGGCACGATGATAGAACTGAGTCGTTAATATTTCATGATTCACACTTCATGACACTACGTGTCACGAAGATGTGAAGACCATTTTTAAAACTTGATTCCAAGCTATTTTCGGATCAGGGATCTGTTTGTTTTTATGTATTTTTGCTTTATACTGTTATGAGGAAGGATCTATATATAAATAGAAGATCACTCCTAAGAGATGGTTAGATTATGTTATGTTATGAAACACATTTCTGAATACAAACTGCTGTTGCGTTATGGTATTTCACTATCCTACGATTTGAGTTGTTTCTTTGAGTAAATGGAATGTGAAGTATACACAGTCGTTGCGTAGATGATATAGTTAGTTCTGGTTGCTTCTTAGAGAGTTTGTACCTTTTGGTGGGGCCCGCCAAACAGGTTCAAGTCACTTCTTTACTCTGTCATAGATTTAGTTTATTTCAGTGTTGTGGTATTTGCATGCATGATAGCGTAAAGTTTAAGAATTAACTTGTTCAAGATCCTGCTTAATTGCTCTTCCACTACATCGTTTACAGTATACTGATATCTGCTACGTTGATGAGTATTGAATGCATGATCGATTCCTGTAGAGTTTAGAGCACGAATTAGGTTGTTTCGATTCCAGTTTTCAACCTGACCATAACTTATTGTTTGAATGTACTTTTCTTTGCTAGATAGTTAGGCTACTCTGTTTTGTTAAATAGTTAGGTTGCAATTAACTTAGAGGAAGCTTGCGGTACCAGTAGGGTAAGTAGGATATTCCCTTGTTTCCCTGTAGACAGATTTAGATTGATTTTCGATGTGTAGATTGAATGCATTGTAGGAAACACTTTTTCTGTCATGGCTTAAACAGGAATGGTTTTGATAGATGATTGAAGGTAGTGGTAGATATTCTTGTGAAATTGCATTAGAGTAGAAATAGAAGCWTTTKCACTTAGGCATGGGACTCTTTTCTGTTCATGAATTAAATAGGAGATGATCAGTTTCAGGATAGTCATTAGGATTCAGTTTTTAAGAGTGAGTTTGTGTTTTCTTTTAAAGATAGTTTTCAGATAGGGATGAGTATCTTACCCGCACATATAGTGTAGCAGATATAATTTTACTTACCCTGGTTTGACAATTTAGTGTTTCAGGCCATTTAAAATCTTTAATATCGCAGCCTGACAATCTATATAACCTTCTCCTAGTTGTGTCAATATTTCTCCTAATGTTATTATAGATACATCCACATGCACATGAAATTCTTTTTTCCAGTCTAGAAACACTAAAATTGGTGCAGCTACCATCTTCTCATTTAAAATATCCAAACTCCATTGGCATTCGTCATTCCACTTATATTTAGTATCCTTCTTCAACAATTTATCCATCGATGTAGTAATCTGTGCATATCCCTCTATAAACTTCCTTTAATACCCTATATGACCAAGTGTACTCTTGAACTAGCGCACTAACTTCGGTGGTGGTAAATTCACTATGATAGGAATTTCAGCAGGATCAACCAACATACCCTATTTGCACACCACATTCCCTAAAAAAATACCAAATGATGCATTGAAAATGAATTTCTTAATATTCATTGAAATATGACATTGTCTACATCTATCTAACATCAATATTAATACTTTTACATAATCCTTCAATAAACTGAACATTGTCCAATCATCCAAGTAAACTTCCAAAAGCTTATGAATGAATTTCCTTAAAAAATGCTACTACTACTCTTGAAAAGATTGTTGGTACATTATTCAACCCAAATGGCATAATTGTATACTAGAATGATCCCCATTCTATAGAGAATGTTGTCTTGTGTCTATCTTTTAGTGCTATCACGATCTGATGAAATTCTGAAAAACTATTTGTAAAGGAATAAGCATCTTGACCCCCTACATTCTCTAGAAAATAATTTGTAAATGGGGTAGGAATAGGATCATGTAGGAAAGCATCATTAAATTTTCTCAAATCTACACAAATTTTTATCCCTCCTTGCTTCTTTTCCTACACCACGATAGGAATGATCCATTCTGATTCTTTTATAGGTTCTCTGACACCAACCTCTAACATCTTGTCAATGTCTTCCTTTACCTTATGCTTATATACTAGATTTGGCCTGTAAGGTCTCTGTCTTATAAGTATGGCTTCTGGCTTCAAGGTTATCTTCATCTCTCTTAGTTCTCCCGCTAATCCCTTCATCTCTGAAAATGTTACTGGAAACAAGTCACTGTACTCGTGCAATAATTATGTGATTATTTCTACTATCTGATTATCCCAATGATCTCCAATGCTTGCAATCTTTGGGTTTTTTGTAGTTCCAATGTTTATATTTTTTTATCTTCAGGGGTGCATCATAATATTTTGAATCTGTATTTGGCCCTTCTCCTTCCCTTTATCCTTAAAATTCTTGGATCTATATATTGTGCAGGTTTTCTTCTATTGGATCAGATTCTTTTGGAACATGATAACAATGTAGCAACTGTCTAACTGTCTATCTTCTTTTTTATTTTGATATGTTGGGAGTATTTCAAATTATGGTTCTTCAAATATATTTTCTCTTACCACCTTCAACACTGTATCTTTATATGTACTTTCATGCTCAAAGGAAAATGTAACCATAAATTTCTATTGTGTTTCCTCCCAATTTATAGTTTCTTTGTGTTGTTCCTGTTCTGTGTACCAGTTCTTTGGGATGCCTTCTAATGTCTGAATAAAATTAAGTGGCCATTCTTCTGGTGGTACTAATTTCCATTAAATTATACATATTTCTACATGTTCTTTAGGTTGTCCAATTCCATCATATTTCTTGTCATATCTATGCTCCTACTCTGCGACGAATCTTATGCACAATAACCTCTTGCATTGAAATCAGTTTTTGATATTCTCCTTATGTGTACCCCACCAATGGTCAGGTGTAACTTTCAAAGAAATAACTAATGCTGGTAATCTCTCATTTTCTACTACTTCTAGTTCAAACTTCATTAAAAATTATTCAAAGTCATTTAGACGATTAAAAGTAGGAGGATATCTTACCCCTGATCCAATCCATCTTAGTGTGTGCGTCATTCTAGCACATATTTTGGTGGATAATTGATGTAGTCGCTACTTCCAGTTCTCTAGTCCCGTGTTAGAGTCTGAAGCATAAGAACTAATACTCCTCCAACTCATCATTCCATCTGTAGTTGGGTTGATGTAATCCTCTTCATGCATGGTAGTTATATATATACGATTTACATTATTTGTAATAAAATTGTTTGTCGTAGGTTACACATACGTTCTTCCTTCTAAGGGATCTATTGGTGCAATAACTCTGTATTCCTCTGATTCAAGGATCATCTTCATTGTATTCAAGTTAATAATAGTCTAGTTATCAAAATCCCAATCCAGGTCCAATAATGTTGGATATGGCGAAGCATTATCTACTATGTCATTGACTTCAAAGTCTGCTATGGTGAGCACACAATATATATCTACTATAATCCATTTCAATATTCCAATTGGCTCCACTCTATGTTGATTTGTGAACTTCAATTGGATTGGTGAATACATGAATGTTGGTTCTCCCATAACTTGTCATGTCTTCTTTGGTAGAACATTGAATTCTCCCTCAATCTAGTATAATATCCCCCATATTGAAATTTCCATTGTTTGCATTTGACCTGAATTTCCTTCTTGTTCTTCTATTCTTACGGACCTGATTCACTCTCTTTACCCCTTCTTCCCCAAAAATACACTTTTCTAATAGACTTTGCAGTACTTGTAAATAATTTTTATCATTCAACAATTTTACACACAATCCAATTTTTTTTCCTAAGTTACTTACTTTCTCTAAAGGATGCTCTTTGTTGGTCTGATCAAATAATGGGGGAATGACATACATTGGTATATCATCTACTAGTTTTTTTCCTGAAGTAGATGCAATATTTTCTTTCAAAATCTCCTTCCTAACTTCTTTGAATATCTCTTTCTCTTTGCACGCATAAAACTTATGTTCAGGCATTGTATTTTTCCTGACCCACTGGTAGTGATCATGATCCTTCTTTGTTGTATTGTTACATCCCTCTCTTGCACACACTGAGTGAACTTATTCTTTGAGGACACTTGCATGCAAGTGATCCAGGTTATTATACTATTGGTTGTTTTGATTATGATTATGGGATATTATGGATTTTATGATATGTTATTTCATTGTATTTACATAGACAGGTGATATTGACTGGGTTCTCCTGAGTGTGCAGAACTTTGGACATTGAGGATGCAGAGGCATCGATGAAACCCCTTGGACTATGGATCGAGTCAAGGAGTGGGATGTTTGGGGTTTGATTGTTATTGATGTGACATATGTACATATGATTATATGTTATGATGATTGATTATTATTGATGACATGATTCATTGATGGATGTAGGCTAATGATAGCTTACCAACCAGACTCACATGTGGAGTAGAGGGGTCACGTAGGAAAACCAGAGGCATTGAGGGAGAGTTGTGGTAGTAGCCCTGCCATATCCTATTAGCACTCTTGTCATGGCTCGAACTATAGGTTAACAATTACCTTGTTTGAGAAGACCCACAATGTCGTGAGGGAAGACTGTGACAGTCGCTCACGATGATTTTAAGGGGCACACATTAAGGCATGGGTCTTATTCCTTAGAGGCCCTTAGTCTCCTACAAGATCACTTGGCATAGTATTGACTCTAGGGGTTTGACGTCTACCAAAGTCAGTCAAGAGGGGAGTGGAAACCTTGGACCACGTAGTGCATCCTGAAGGGCACGTCGTGCAAGGAAAACAGAAAGAGGTGAGTGGCACCCTTGGAGCATGTACTGCGTTCTGAAGGGCATGTCACATAAGGAAAATAAAAAGAGAAAAGTGGCACCCTTGGAGCACATAGTGAGTCCTAAAGGGAACACCGTGATTTTTTAACTGGAAGGTGAATAAACCTAGTCGGCCTTAAAATGAATGATGTGATAAGTAAGGTTTAAAAACAATTTTCCCTAATAAAAAAAAAATGTTTCCCAACCTAGTGAAATTAAAACCTAGATCTAAGTAGAACTTATGGTAAATTAATAATAATAATAATAAATAAACATGTAACAAGAAGGGGGGTAAGAAATTCAAACTTATTTATTAAAGTCAAAATTATAATGCAGGATTAAATTTTTAAAAGGGGTAATGGTTGTTTTTATGTACATTTGCTAATTTAATTTTTAATTAAAAAGGAAAAGGGGTAAATGGTTGTTTTATCTACACTTGATAAATTGATTTTTAGTTAAAAAGGAAAAAGGGGGAAACTTAAAAGAAATATGAAACTTAAGGAAAAGGGGAAACATAAAGAAAAAGATGAATGTATAACTTAGTAAGGAATCTTGCCTTTTGAACTTTCTAATTATGAACTCATCTAGGAATTAAGTAAGGTGTAAGTCATTTAAGAAGTGTAAGGGGATTTTGGGGCACTGAGCAACGTTTTTTGGAATGCTCTTAGGTGGATGAGGGAAATAAGAATATTTAATTAATTAATAAAATTGATTTTTTGTTTCAACTAGGGGATTGGGTGACATGTGTACGAGCAAGGTTATTCAAAATTAATTAAATGAAAAAGGAATTTAATGAGAATTTGGGAAACTAGTTACTTGAAATATATATAAAAAGGATGGAAGAGGAGTATGGATCTAATATTTTTGCGTAACGTTATGCTACTGCAATTTTATCTTGACTGAACTTTCTCTTGTGGGATTTGGGATACCCATCTCGGGTAACGAGTGGTAGCTCAACCTTGCGAATCGAGATGGGTGCTAGTATTCTTTGGTATTGGGTTCACGACCCTTTTGCGGCTCAAGGGGCTCAATGGGAAGAAGAGTACCCCTAGCATTGGCTGGGAGGTATCGGTGAGGTCACATCAGTTGGAAAGCGAGAGCTGGAAGGAGCGCATGAGGGAAATCAACTTTAGAGAATTCGCGTTTGGCTAAGGTACGCCTATTAAAGTTGTTACTTGCAATGAAATTAATTTACACATGTTATTTTTCTGTGCTCGGTTGAATATTTCATTGCCATAAGATTTCTTGCACCTAATTTGCTACGGTTTTGTAATCCCCTTTGCTCATTGTATTATGAATTGATTTCCCATGGCGAACCCAACATCTCGTTACAATGACTTCTCTGTGTTTTTGCTTATTGATTAAATTGAAGAAAAAATGATTTTTTTTAATCTTTTTTCCCTTATCCCTTTAGTTATTAGTCCATTCCTAAGTAGTCATCTAGGAGTTGAATCGACGATCATCACTCCAGTGTTTAAATACATATAGATTCAAATTCCCTTTTTTTCTGTGCATGGATAGTAAGTGAAGGATAAATTTCACCCAGCTATATATCCTCCAACTAGAAGGAGGATACAACCCCAAAATTTCTCCAGCTCCAACAAGAAGGAGGATACAACCCCCAAATTTCTCTAGCTCCAACCAGAAGGTGGCTACAACCACCTATCCTTTCCCCATCCCATCACCTTGAAATATAAATGTAGACCAATTGTGACTATCACAAACTCTACCAATATCATTGCCATTGTCTTTGTCACCATGTCTCTGTCACTATCACTATGTCATTGTCTTTATCATTATCTCATCAACCTGTATCTAGTCATCAACCAACTAAACATGTACCATACCATGCATCAAATCTATACAAACGTACATATTAACTGATGCATCAATCATGAACCAAAGATATATCTGTAATATCCCTAGGCCGAACCCAATTGAAATGTAAATGAAAATGTACTTAAGGTGGTGAGTTGTTTAATATCATTTTGTATGTGTCTTTCATGGCATAGTGCATGCAGGTAATGCACAGTAAAATGATGAATTTTTCACATCCCAGGATAACTCGTGCAACAACTTAAGTGTGTGTGATTTTGAGGCCAGGGAGACTTTGTGCGTATGTTGTGTTTTATAGGCTGGTGAGCTAGTTATTATAAGCTAGATGCTTAAGTTTTGATTAGGCTGAAGAACCTAGATGTTAAAGGCCAGTGCGCCTATTTTTTACTTGTCTCATCGCTAATATAAAATACATCGTTGTGCACAGACTGACCATGATAAAAGAGTATGGGGGACTAAATTCCACTAGTTTTGAAAGGGTAGGTGCTAAAAGTTAAGGAAAAGGGATAAGCTAGGGAGCTTAAGCCAAAAAGGAATATTATATTAATATTTCTTAAATTTTAATGTATGGATAATTATTTTATCCTAAGTTCCAAAGTTGGGGACAAGTGGGAAAAAGTATGTCCCAACATGAAAAGTGTCAAGTTGGGGACATGCATACATATAGTTTGGACTTAGTTCATTTTGGATCAATTTTCCATCATTCCTTCCATCATTCAACCATTTTTCCATGATAACTCACTCACTCAGTTAGCTATATTCCATACCTTCCTACCACTGTACAAAAACTTGTATCCATAACCATAATCGTTTGTGTGGTTGGTTAGCTTGGGAGCAGGACTGAAGAAGCGGGTTTCTGGACCATGGGATATTGAAGAGGCTGGTTGTCAGGCCCATGAGAAATTCTTTGGGTGAGAGAATTGCTAGGAAATAATTCCTAAAGGTGCTAAACTACAACTATAGGTCTCTAAGACTTCTTGTCCAGCCTGTTTTTGAAGCTTGAAAAGGAAGTGGGGTAGCTGAAGTGTAATATTCCTAGGCCGAACCCAATTGAAATGTAAATGCAAATGTACTTAAGATGGTGAGTTGTTTGATATCATTTTGTATGTGCCTTTCATGGCATAGTGTGTGCACGTACTGCGCAGTAAAATGATGAAGTGTGCACATCCCAAGATATCGCGCACAACAAATTAAGTGTGCATGATTTTGAGGCCAGGGAGACTTTGTGTATATGTTGTGTTTTATAGGCTCGTGAGCCACTTATTATAATCTAGATTCTTATGTTTTTATTAGGCTGGAGAGCATAGATGTTAAAGGTCAATGCACCTATTTTGTACATGTCTCATCATTTATATAAAATAAATCATTATGCACAGACCGATCACGATAAAAGAGTATGGGGGACTAAACTCCACTAGTTGGGAAAGCATAGGGACAAAAAGTTAAGGAAAAGGTATAAGCTAGGGAGCTTAAGCCAAAAAGGAATATTATATTAATATTTCTTAAAGTATAAAGTATGGATAGTTATTTTATACTAAGTTCCAAAGTTGGGGACAAATGGGCCAAAGTATCTCCCAACATGACAAGTGTCAAGTTGGGGACAAGTGGTCCAATGTATCTCCCAACATGACATGTGTCAAGTTGGGGACATGCATACATATAGTTTGGAGTTACTTCATTTTGGATCATTCTTTCCATCATTCCTTATATCATTCAACCATATTTCCATGATCACTCACTCGCTAAGTATCTATCTTTCATACCTTCCTATCACTGTACCAAAATTTTTATCCATAACCATAACCATTTGTGTAGCTGGTTAGCTTGGGAGCGGGACTGAAGAAGCGGGTTGTCAGGCCTATGGGATATTAAAGAGGTGGGTTGTCAGGCCCATGCAAAATTCTTTGGGTGAGAGAATTGTTGGGAACTGATTCCTGAAGGTTCTAAACTACATCTATAGGGCTCTGAGACTTCCTGTCTGGACTGTTGCTGAAGCCCGAAAAGGAACTGGGACAATCAAAGGAATGCTAAGTAGATAAGGGACACACTTCCTCGGGTGGGATAGGCATGTGGATAATGAGGGACTTTAGGCTGTTAGTTTGATTTGGCACCTGTGATAGTATTTTTTATTGTCTATTATCCATTAGCCTCATTAGGAATCGCTTTACCTGGGTGGAGTTTAGCCCTAGATTGGGGGTGACCCATTGCTGAGAGTGATGAGAAGTGTGGTCTAATGCTGGGAGGTTCATGGAAGGTATCCACACAGTTGGTGATATCATTACCAAGATAAGTGTCAACTGTGTGATAAATTTACATGTTGCATTGTTATTTACATGTTTATTTTATGGGTTTATTCTATGTGTGGTTATAATTGTCTTAATATGTATGGGTAATGCCTGTATATGCTGCATGTATATGGTTACTGTTATTTCGGTATGAATCCTTCCAAATACATAATGTATTCGTTTTTTTACATTTTATATATATGTTTCCATAAGAGCTCTATTTGTATATATTTTAATTGCATGCAGTTCAAAAAATTCATGTGGCATAGCTCAATTGGATTTTGGATATGTTACAATATGTTCCACAGAGAGAACAAAATTGTTCTCTCGTGTATCTTGGCCCGGCCTGGGTGGTCGAGGACATTACAATAGGGTATCAGAGCTTCAATTTTCAACATTGAGCCTGGATGGGATGAAGAAGCTGAGTTGAAGAGAAATTTCATAGAGGAATTATTTTGAGGTGGCCAAATTTTGAGTTGCAAAGCATCCATGGTAAAAAGTAACAACAATGACGTGAAATTGGGAAAATCCCCAATTTCTGTTGTTAAACTCATGAAGAAATGGAGGATTTCAGCCAAGTGGTGAGAGATTTCTATTTTAATATCTACTCTAGCAGATTCATACCTAGAATGGGTCGAATTTGAAGTTGCAGTGAAACCATGACAGATGGAGAGAAATTAGTAAATAAAATTCTCAATTGATGAATTGAGTTTGGGAAAAATTCCTTCCATAAATTTCAACGCACAACAATTTGTTGTTGCATAGGTTGAATTGGTGTTATCGAGGTGAAATTGAATGAATTTCATAGTTGCAGAATGTCGATGGTAAATTGGGGAAAAACTTAGGAAAAAGCCCCAATTTCTACAGCAGAATTCACAAGGAATTGTTGCACATAAAAATGAATGTGAGCAGTTGCACACACTAGAAATGCATGACACGCAGTAAAAATCTTGTGATATGTAAAAATTTGGCACTGCACGACAAGATATTGGTGTACTGCTACGCGCATTAAATTTTGGCAGCGCGTGGAAAATGTTAGCGTGCGGGTGAGCGCACTAAAATTTGGTGCCACATGGAAAATGTTGGTGTGTGGGTGTGCGTGCTAATTTTAGAATTGAGTGGTGTGCATACGCATATTAAGGTGTGTGTGGTGTGAAAACACATAATAATGGCGTACATAGTGTGCGCAATATTGGCAGAGCGCAAATGAATTTTGTTGGTGCGCGTAGAATGTGGTTATATAATGTAACGCAACAGTTTTGTTAATTGTGCGCACAAAGTATTGGTGCGCGGTGGGGGCATACTAAACTTTGGCATGGAATAACGCATAGAGTGAAATTTTCATGGAATATCAACGTGYGATAAAAAAACTATGCACAACAAGTATTAGTACCAGAACCAAAAGTGTACGTGGWGGATATTGGCGCGCGACACAAAAGTAGTGCGAGTAATTTATTGGCACGAAAAAGAAGTGATGCAYAGTGGTTGTAGGTGCACGGAGCACGACTTACCTTGTGGTGTTTTTGATCATGGTAAATATGGGTGTACATATTGAAACTTGTGCGCGAGAAGTCGTTTGGWTGGTAATAAACAACGAAAAACCAATGAATTTTTGCGACATTTTATAGTGTTTGAACCTCATCTTTTTGCAACATGTTTTTGAGCGTTTTTAGGTACTMAAAAACCATGAGAACAAAGTGTACCAAGGAACACTATGTCTTTGGAGCTCAAATAAAAGAGCTCTAAGATATCTTTCTAATAGTGTAAATTTTTCATCAAACAAAGATTTTATGAAAGTTACATCACAAACAGTGGAGGGTAAATTTTAAGAACCATCTAACTTCAAAGAGCCATAACTTTTTTCTCCAGAATCAGATTGAGGCGTAGGAGAAGTCAATGGAAATATATTGAACCATAGAAGACATTCCTAGCGATGAATTAAATTTATGGGCATGTTAAAAATGTTTAATATGGAAAAGAAGGTACATGTAGCATTCTAGACCAAAAACACAAATTGGCCTAGAACTTCAGCGGGTTGTAACAACCATCCCGGAACCCAAAAAAAGGTGAAACTTGGACAGAGTGTCCAAAATATGTATATGAAGAAACCCAATTGAGCTCCTACAAAAATTCCAATGGATTAGGTGCAAAACACATAATTACAACACAAAGTTGCGCCAAGTTGAAGAATGAACAGAAAAATTAATGGGAAAATTTCTAATAACCATAACTTTCTGCTCAAGACTCGAAATTGAGCATGGGAGTAGGAGTTGGAAATTTATTGGATATTGGAATCTAATTATCCACCCATAAAATTGATTTTGGCATTCAATTTCCCAGGAAATTAGATGAAAGAATTCTGATAAATTATTGAACCATAATGGTTCATATTTTCATGAAATTATTGAAGCAGTTAGCGTGACAAATTTTTGTTGGCCACACATTTTGCAGAGTCAACAAAAACTAGATCAGATCTGAGTCAACACATATTCCAGAGGAATGGAAGAGGCACAAGGGACTTACAACCAAGAAGATGATATCATAGGGATGTATTTCCATTTGGGCATTGCAGGAACAAACTCCAATGGACATGGAGAAGGAAGGGATGAAAACATGAATATGCTAGAGACCATTAAAAATTTTCAGAATGATGTCCAAAGCCATAAATCTAATAATGAAAGGCTTATGAGAGCCAAGGAGCAACAAGATGACTTCAATATGAAGTTAATGCAGAGCTTGAACAAAATAGAAAAGAAATTGGATAAGGAGAGTGGCTCAATAAAATTAGAAAGTCGCAGGTCTCCTGATGAGAAAAGAAGAGCCATAAGTGTTAGCATGCATCAATACCACTCCCCGAGGAATTCCAATAAGAGATCAAACACCAGCTCAATTACATCCCTTGTTAGGAAGCATAAGAGTTCTAGGGTGGTTGAACTCTGAGGAGAAATGAACAAAATCAAACCTCCTACATTTGATGGTGAGCACAAGAAGGATGAAGATGCAAAAACATGGTTGTTGGGCATGAGAAAGTATTTTCAATTGCATAATTATTATTCTCATGAAGAAGGTATAATTTCTATCTATCAACTCAAGGGAAAGGCATCCATGTGGTGGGATCAACTTGTGCAGGTACAACACATTAAAGAGAAAAGTGTTACTTGGAGGGAATTCAAGAAGTATTTTGAGAAGAAATACTTGACTAAGATATACTATGCCAAGAAAATGAAAGAGTTCTTTGAGCTCAATCTTAGGGGTATGACCATTGATGAATATGAAAGAAGGTTTTTAGAACTGATGAAGTATGTCTCTTTCATCAAGGATGAGACAGTTAAGATTCAGAGGTATTTGAGTGGATTGCCATCATTCATCAATGAAAAAATACAGTATGATGATCCCAAGACATTGGAGGAGACCATAAGGCGATCTAAATGCCTATATGATCAGCAAAAATCAAGGCCAACGTTCCAAAAATCTGGAGAAGACAAAAAAAAAATCAATATGGATCAAAGGAAGAAAAGGACTAAGCCACCATTCTTCAGAAATAATTTTCAGGGAAAACCAACTTCTAGAGAACCTAGAACGATTGAAACAGGGGGTCAAAGGCTAAGGCATCCACCTATAAAATGTTGGGGTTGTAAAGGAGATCATATGTTCATAGATTTTCCTCACAGAGGTGAAAAAGTGAGGATTTTTCACAATGTACAGTAAGCTTAAACAGTGGAGGACATGGGTAGAAATTTTCCAAGGATCTATGCAGCCTTGGAAAACAAGCAAGCAAAATATCAGTCACATATGATTGAAGTGGAAGGTATTATCAACAACCAAACCATTGTTACTTTAATTGATTTAGCAACTAGTCATAGTTATATAGATCCTAAGATGGTGGAAAGTTTGCATTTTCAAAGAAGCAAGCATGGAAAATCGTGGTTGGTGTAGCTAGCTACAAGAGCCAAAAGAAAAGTTAATGAGATGGTTAAGTCATGTCTTAGGGACATGAATGGACTGAACACCATGGAAGATTTGAACATCTTTCCCTTAGGTTCCTATGACTGTCTAATTGGGATGGATTGGTTGGACCAGCATCATGCTATCCTAGACTGTCATAACAAGGCATTTTCTTGCTTGGATGAGGAAGGGAGCATAAGAAAAGTGCAAGGAATTCCCAGGGAAGTAACCATCAGAGAAATTTCAGCATTGCAGCTGAACAAATGTTACAGAAAAGGGTGTCAAATATTTGCAACTCATATGGAAGAGACACCTAAAGATAAGGTGCCAAATTTGGAAGATTATGCAGTCCTAAAAGAGTTTGAATATGTGTTCAAGGAGGTACTAGGACTACCCCCAAAGAGAGATATTGATTTCTCTATAAATTTAATGCATGGAGCAGCTCCAGTGTCAAAGACTCCTTACAGAATGAATACACCAAAGTTGAAGGAGTTTTGAATGTATCTTGAAGAAATTCTGAGGAAGGGGTATATACACCCAAGTGTGTCACCTTGGGGTGCCCCAGTCTTGTTCGTGAAGAAGAAATATGGGATACTAATATTGTGCATTGATTTCAGACAGTTTATATAAAGTGACTATAAAGAACAAGTATCCTCTGCCAAGGATTGATGATCTCTTTGATCAATTGAAAGATGCAAAGATATTTTCAAAGATAGATATCAGGTCAGGATATCATTAGATAAGGATTAAAGAGGAAGATGTCAACAATACCACATTTAGGACAAGGTATGGTCATTATGAGTTCACAGTGGTTCCATTTGGGTTGTCAAATGCACCAGTTGTTTTCATGTGCTTAATGAATGGTGTTTTCCAAGAATATTTAAACAAGTTTGTCATTGTCTTTCTAGATGACATTCTGATATATTCTAAGTCAGAAGAATAGCATGAGCATCATTTGAGGATGGTTTTGTAAGTATTAAGGGAGCATTACTTGTATGAAAAATTGAGCAAGTGTTCATTTTGTCAGAAGAAAATTCATTATTTGGGACATATCATCTCAAAGGATGGTATAGCAGTGGATCCTGAGAAGATACAAGCCATTAGACAATGGTCATCGCTAAGTAATGTGACAGATGTCAGATCATTCATGGGCCTTGTAGGCTACTATAGGAGATTCATTGAAGGATTCTCAAAGATTGCATACCCAATCACTTCCTTGCAAAGAAAGGGTGTGAAGTTTCAATGGAAATTGAATTGTGAAAATAGTTTCCAACACTTGAAAAAATTATTAACAAGTGCTCCAATACTAGGGATTACAGACCCAAATGAAGACTTCATTGTAAGCACAGATGCATGTAAATAAGGCCTAGGTGGATTCCTCAATCAAAATGGGTTTGTTATATGTTATGAGTCAAAGAAGTTAAAAGAGCGTGAAAGAGACTATGCCACTCATGATTTGGAGTTGGCATCCATAGTGAATTCCTTGAGGAAATGGATACAATACCTCATGGGGAAAAGGTTTGAGCTAAGAACAGACCATAATGGTCTAAAATATTTATTTGATCAACTAACTCTAAATGCTAGGCAAAGCAGATGGTTAGAATTTCTAAGTGAATATGACTTTGATATAAATCATATCAAGGGGAAAGAGAACAAAATTGTTGATGAACTCAGCAGAAGAGTGCATGAATTGCATGCTACAACCATTAGAATGTACCAATCATATTTGAAACACATAATTTTAGAGGCTGCAAAATTAGATTTGCAATACAAGGAATTAGTGGAAAAATTACAACAAGTTAATTTGCAACAGAAAATTGAAGAATACATGCTAGATAATGATGAAATTATCATGTACAGGGGAAGAATTTATGTACCAAATTCTAATGAATTGAAAAATCTGATATTGAGGGAAATGCATAATGTACCTTATGTTGGGCACCCAGGTTATCAGAAAACTATTGCAGTTGGCAAGAGCCAATATTATTGGCCAGGAATGAAGAAAGAGGTTGCTGATTTCATTGCCAAAGGTTTGGAATGCTAGAAGGTAAAGGTTAAGCATAGACATCCATCTAGTTTTCTACAGCCCTTACCCATTCTTGAGTGGAAATGGGAATTTGTGACAATGGATTTCATCATCAAACTGCCCAAAACAAACAATCAAAATGATTCTTTTATGGTAGTGGTCAATAAGTTTACTATAGCTGCCCATTTTATTCCAGTTAAGCTCAATCAAAAGGAAGCCAACATCACTGATGTTTATATGATGGAAATTGATAGGTTACATGGCATACCCAAGACAATTGTGTCTGACAAAGATCCAAAATTTACCTCAAATTTTTGGACAGGATTGTTTAATGGGTTTATAACAAATTTGAATTTTAGTACAACCTATCATCCAGAATCAGATGGACAAAAAGAGAGGGTGAATCAAGTGATTGAAAATATGTTGGAGATGTACGTGATGGATAAACCATCAGAATGGGAATAATACCTACACTTGGTAGAGTTTTCTTATAACAATGGGTACCAAGCATCTCTAAAGATGAGCCCAATTGAGGCACTTTATGGTAGAAAGTGCAACACACCAGTAAATTGGGACAACTCAGTAGACAAAGCAGTGGTTGGGACAGATTTCCTCTGGCAAATGGAGGAGAAAATGATAAAAATAAAACAAAATTTAAAGTCTTCCCAAGAAACGCATAACAGCTATGCTGATAAGGGAAGAACTCACAGGGAATTTAAAGTGGAAACCATGTATTTTTGAGTACATAATGCACTGAGGATAGTGAATAAATAACGGGAGGGGATTGTAATATCCCTAGGATGAACCCAATTGAAATGTATATGCAAATGTACTTAAGCTAGTGAGTTGTTTGATATCATTTTGTATGTTCCTTTCATGGCATAGTGCGCACAGGTACTGTGCAATAAAATGATGAAGTGTGCACATCCCAGGATACTACGCGCAACAACTTAAGTGCGCATGCTTTTGAGTATAGGGAGCCTTTGTGTATATGTTGTGTTTTATAGGCTGGTGAGCCAGTTATTATAAGCTATATGCTTATGTTTTGATTAGGTTGGAGAGCCTAGATGTTAAAGACCAGTGCACCTATTTTGTAAATGTCTCATCATTAATATAAAATACATCGTTGTGCATAGACCGACCATGATAAAATAGTATGGGGGACTAAAATCCACTAGTTGGGAAAGGGTAGGGGCTAAAAGTTAAGGAAAATGTCTAATCTAGGGAGCTTAAGCCAAAAAGGAATATTATATTAATATTTATTAAAGTATAAAGTATGGATAATTATTTTATCCTAATTTACAAATTTGGGGACAAGTGGGCCAAAGTATCTCCCAACATGACAAGTGTCAATTTGGGGACATGCATACATATAGTTTGGACTTAGTTCATTTTGGATCATTCTTTCCATCATTCCTTCTATCATTCATCCATTATTCCATGATCACTCACTCACTCAGTCAGGTATCTTTCGTACCTTCCTATCATTGTACGAAAACTTGTATCCATAACAATAATCGTTTGTGTAGCTGGTTATCTTGGGAGCGGGACTGAAGAAGCGGGTTGTCAGGCTCGTGGGATATTCAAGAGGTGGGTTGTCAGGCCCGTGAGAAATTCTCTAGGTGAGAGAATTGTTGGGAATTGATTCCTAAAGGTGCTAAACTACAGCTACAAGGCTCTGAGACTTCCTATCTGGCCTGTTACTGAATCCCATAAATGAAGTGGAGCAGCTAAAGGACTGTTGAGAAGAGAAGCGGAACACTTCTTGGGGTGGGACAGACATGTGGGGAATGAGGGAGTGTAGGTTGTTAGTAGGATTTGGAACCTGTGACAAAGTCTTTCCTATTGTCTATGAGCCATTATCTTGGTTAGGAATCCCTTTACCCATGTGGAGTTTAGTCCCTGCTCGGGGGTGACCCACTGCTGAGAGTGATGAGAAGTGTAGTCTAAGGTTGGGAGGTTTGTGGAAGGTATGCACACAGTTGGTGATATTCCAAAGATAAGTGTCAACTCTGTGATAAATTTACATGTTTCATTGTTATTTACATGTTTATTTTATGGGTTTATTCTATGTGTGGTTATAATTGTCTTTATATGTATCGGTAATGCCTGTATATGGTTATTGCTATTTCGGTATGAATTTGTGAATTTACATAATGTATTTGTATGTGTACATTATATATATATGTTTCCGTAAGATCTCTGTGTGTATATATTTTTATTTCATGCAATTCGAAAAATTCATGTGGCATAGCTCAGTTGAACGCTGGGTATGTTACAATATGTTCCATAGAGAGAACGAAAGTGTTCTCTCATGTATCGTGGCCTGACCTGGGTGGCCGGGGACATTATAATATCAATAAGGAATAGTGAATCATGAGCAATAACATCAACCATGTGTAACCTATACCATGTACCATATCATCAACCATATCCAGATCTTTACCGTATCATTAATGAATTATCTCAAAGAACCAATGCATGTCCCTCATGCATATTCCCCCATACAACATGAATATTCCTTAACCATGTACAATCATGTCAAATATATGAACTATAAGAACCATGTCATATTTTGAACTATATATAAGACTGCTCCTCACTTATCCAAGCAACCAATATATACCATATCCAAATACCAAACAAACCATACCAAGTATGCCTCAAGAATAAACCATATCATGGAAAAAAGTAATCATCAAAATAAGCATACAACCCTACCAATACCTTTGTAGCTGACCTATAACTCTGAGATGTTGACTTGTAAAATTAATTCAGACTTTAGGTATCTGGTACTAACATTTACTCAATCATTCATGAGCTTTTTTGCATATACACAACTTGCTCTTCTACTTCTCGCATATATACATGACTTTATCCACTACATCCCATGTACATATGCTCCCTTTATGACTTATAACTATTTTATGCCTCAAAATATAGTGTTTGATGTAAATCTGAAACTTTCACCTTCGACCTTCCTTTTCTACCACAAAAAATATCGTCACAACCTTAGAAAAAATACCACTAGTTCAAAAGATAGATAATCAATGAATGAGTGTGTGAGTGTCCTTGTGAATTACTCCTTGAGGTAAATTTATACTTTTGGTAGGTAAATCATCTCCTTAATTTATAGCTTATAATTTTTTCTTGTTACAACAACTTTACCCTTTCATTAAAGACTTGTAACCAACTAGGGGCTTCTTGACCACTTCTTTGGGGCTTACAACTTCCCAAAGTCACATATCCCTAACTGTGAGGAACTACATGGAATTACACATATCATCGAAAACAACATGACGAGTACTATCCATCTATGAGGGTATTGCCTGCATTTACTCTGTCTGTCATGTCCATATTCCTCATTCAACTTCATCTACCAAAACCACACCGTCAAGAATTCTTCAATGGTTGACATCAATGACAACCAAACTATCAACAATGGAAAATACTGGAATACCTCCCAATACTAGTGGGAGGCATCTAAAGCGTTTGAAACATTGGGGATTTTGTGGGTCCCCTATGATTCAAGAATAAAAAAAATGTGTGAGACTTTGAGTGAGGAGAAAGGACAGATAACAAGTGATTTTTTAAACCAATATGGAATCTGTCCTACTCTTAAAATAAGACTAATTGTTGCATATAGTTAGTAATTAATGGAAATAACACATCTATATCAATTGTAAAGTAAAAATGTTGGTTGTGTAGTTTTAGGGAGTTATCTGCATGGGGAATAATCAAACAAAATGCATGTGTCCTATGGACCTATTGTCTTTCCACTCAATGTAATCGAGCCTTCTAAGGGATCTCAACAATGGGTCCTTAAGCCATCAGAATACATCTAGTGAAGGTATGAAATATCATTTATAATGCAAGATAGAGGATGCCTATCCCAAAAGAGCTAGTGATATTTCCCAACAACTCTACAAAATTTGACCTGGGTGCAGTTGCATCCCACAACAACCAAATGTGTATAAATCCTAATTTTTGGTAACCAATTTTCCTTGTTCAAGTGAAATAGGGGACTCTCGGCCTGAAAAAACAATCATAAGAAAGTTAACCTCACAAGAGTTGGGTGGATAAGATGGCATGGACGAAAGAACCATACCTTCACACCTGCCCCTTCACGGGTATCTCCATGCCTTATGGATTTGGAACACTTGCATGAAAGGATCTGAACTACCCTCTGTAGTCAACCACTAATATTTGAATGAAAAGGAGATAACGTGTGTTTATTTCTATACCTACTAACAAGATCCTAACCTACACTAAAAATTGTTTTGTGATCTCCCATGGAGAAATTTTAGTGGGTTATGATGGTTGATTTTGGTGAACAAGTGTGATATTGGTGTCAATGACCAATCCGATTTGCATAAGGGTGTTTTTGGAAGGTTTTGTATAACACTTAAGTACTTTTTATCCTCATAGATCACTTATGAGTGTAGGGAGGACAGCATACTTTGATGAAAGTGATTTGTTAGAAACTTGTTTTGTGTATGAAAACGTGCTTTTGTGTGCAAATATGTAAGTGTGGAAAAATATTTTAGTATTTTATGTGTAAGATTGAAGCATATGGATGTCATGGGGTTCTTTACTTGTCTTGTTATTAACTACTAAGTGTTTGAGTGATCCTTGTGTAATTCAAAAAATACACCTAGTTTTTCAAATATGTGGACATGTGTGGTCCTTACTGATMTTTTAACTTACTAAGTTTTTTATTTATAAAAATGAAACTATCCTAATTGTGTGATGATGTATATATCTATGGGTCCTTTCAAAAAATATTTTAAACTTCCTAGTTTTTTTCTCTACGAAAAAAAAAATATTATAGTTGTGAAATAATGTGGACATGCATGGGTCCCTTAAAAATTCTTTAGTTCCTTCTTTGCAAATAAAAATATGAGGTTCAAAAGGAGCATTGGCCTCACCTAAATTGTTTGTGTGTTTTTTAAAAAAGAAAGAAAAGTTAAAGATGAGATATGCACATTTAGGGGTGCTTATTGATATTTTTAAGTTAATTTATTATGTTTGAATGATGGAAGGGAGATGGAAGAATGACTTACACACCTTGTTCTAGTTCACCAAGGTCACTCCAATGGATGCGAGGTGAAGAGAATACTAGACTGTGAGTAAGATGTTTATGTTAGGATATTAAGGCACATATAAGTTAGTTAATATAAACTTGGTCTAATGCGTCATTAGGTAAAAGTGTGTTTATTTAGTATACATTAGTATGCATTTACAATTACATAATCCAATGGTCACTTATGTTTCTGACATAGAGTGATCCATTAGATCATATTGTCCTCGATCTTAACGACTAAATTGATCAATGGATTAACAAATGATTGGTTAATAATCTATATTTAAAGAGAGTGGAGGGTCATTTGTCGATGATTAATTATGATAAGCTCTCTTCTAAATATCTTTGTAACATTTTTATTTTACATTAATAAATTTCTCCAAGTGGCCACATTGGTTGCGGCCATGGATGTTTCCCTATGGTTGTTTCAAGACATCAAAACATAGGTGTATTGATCTTTGATCTATTTTTTTGTAAGTGGTTACTGAAGTGTTCATCTTCTGTTGGAATACTTTTGTTTTTGAGCTTGCTATCGATGTGCATTTGAATACCTTCTCCTCTTGTACATCGACATCGTGAAGTTGTGTTGCCTCATCTCTATTTTTTTCCATTTCTATATATTTCTAGGATAAGAGCATTGTTCCATTGTATCCATAGCCCTTGTTTCAGTGAATAAAACTTTTCTCTTCACTCTAAAATCATTATGTTTTCCCAAGTTAGATCCATTTCAGTTAGATCCAAAGGTATAGAGCCCGGATATTCCCTTTTAAATTTTTGTAGAGGTAATATTTTGTTTTTTTATTTTTGTTTTCTCTTTTTTTATTTCTTGGTTCCTACTCCTTTCGATTTGCATATGTTTTTTTCCTTTCGCCCTATGCGATCTCGGTAAATAAGAAAAATATCAGAAAGGGTTTCCATGTCTACGTATGCTCTTTGTCGTGGACTATGTGTGATTTTAGTAAATAAGAAATAGATGGAAAAATTGCATTTTCTAGGTAAGATAACCGAGATCTAACCCTTGTTCCCATCGAGAAGTGATATTTTTTGTTGTGTGAAAAGAGTATTTCATGTGTACACTCTCCAAGGTTATATTCCACCACCACCACAACAATAAAAACACCCCCAATCCTCCTTCTAAATAATACAATATATTTTTCAGTAGCTCACTTAGTTAAAAGTTTATTTATTAAGTAAGAGGTCTTGAGTTCAAGTCCATTTTTTGTTACTTATTTTGAAAAAGTTCATGCATCCTATAACAAACCTATGGTTACAAATACATGTGACACACGCAAGAGCGATTTTTTTGTTTTTGTTTTAAGAAGGACAGGAACACAACAATGAACAATAGTTAATGGTGCAACCTAACGATGACACAACTCAAGTAGATAAGGAAACAGACAACAACGACTCAAGCACTAGCACAATGAGTAGTGGGACGAAACAGGCGTAGATCAAAATATAGCAATGACTACCCGCCTGACACAACCACGACAATACCTACAAGCTAAGGGACAACATCCACAACCCCGACACGACAACCTCGACCACTAGTAACTAGATACCTCTTGGGTGTGAAAACCAAACCAGTCTAAACCTTCCATACAACAAAATCCCACTAGCCCAAAATTCAACTTGCACACTCAAACATTATACGACATCGTTAGACGAAGGTGCTCTAATCTATGGGAAGCACAATATGTCGGGTGACTACATGATACCTTCAATTTGTGCAACCTACATAAGTGAGTCAGTAATAAATTTATTGTTAAGGACTCAACCATCACATAGTAACCAGTCTCTAACTATAATAAAAACCTATAATAGCTTCTAGTATCACATATCTTCCCTTCAGTTTTTTAAAATCCCCTAACTTAATTAAGTCCTTAAATTTTCCAAAACAAATTAAGCCAGGTACCAAACAAGAAGGGGTTGTCTATCTAAATTATCCTTCATTAAGAACAAGACTCGATGAGTCAATTAGAAGACTCCAATTCTTAATTTAAAAGAACCCTTCATAACCTCTATTAAGATTTTCATTGCAATGGTCTACTATACTCTTGAGTTGAAATAAAAATTCATCACCTCCACTAAAAACATGAATTCGATCAATGATACTAAATAAAATAAATGCTACATTAACCATTAATAAAATTGTTGTGCCTGAACAATATATCCATTTAAACCAATCACTGTAGAGATGTCAATTTGTCAAGGTTAAAACTTATAAAAATGAAAAAAAATAAAAGAGTTTAACTTTAAATTCTAGACAGGAAAATTATTGTATTAATTCATTGTCGGTTGACCAAATGATGTATTTTCTAAGGAAATGCCAGGTAATATGCCATTCCAAATTAAAAATTGCTATCATAAATTGGATAGGTGGATTCCGTTGTCAACCTAGTAAATAATTCTTAATGAAGGCGTGAAACGCTGCCCAGTAATTATAGTAGAATAAATATCAACGTTGAAAAGGCTACTCGATGTAGAATAGAATTTCTGTTGATTTAAAAAAAATGTGGTCCCACAAATCGAATTGGTAAACGCATAATCACAAGCAACATACCCATCAATAAGGTGTAGCACAAGTTGATGCAGGAGCATCTCTCCATGCAGCCGGCCAGCTAGCTAGCCACGTCAGCGTGCATGCATTCATATGCAAAAAAGGAGGCGCAGCCTCATTTGTATTTGTATTGAATGTAAAATTAATGTGCTTAGGTTGTTGAGCCAGGAAAGCCATGCCTTTGTGCAGGCATTAGTTAGGATCGGCCTTTAATGTAGATTGGCTGAGATCTAGGTTCGATTATGGACTAGACAGCCCCATTCATTGTAATTGAATAGGGTAGGTGTACCTGGAGGGAAGCACTCAATGAGCCCCTCGGGTAAAAGATATTTTCAGATCTCATTTTGAGTAAGTATGCAAGTATAGAAGAGAAGATCCAGAGGGAGAGCTCGGGAACACCATTGTAAAGATACATGCATTGTTGCCCTTATTAATATAACAAAGAAGTTTTTCCTGCATTTCCTGTGTGTTAATGGATGTCTGTGTGTGTTCCTTTTATATTGTGAATGTATGCTGTAGTTGTGTATTTACAGGGTTTGTTTTATTTCAGGTTGAGGTCTTTGTGGCTTCACACCAAGAGGGTGTGACAGAACGTTGAGGTTCTGATAGCCATTCACAGAAGAGGCACTTCTGAACTCTGAGGAGTCAGACAAAGACATGTTGAGGCACAGAAGCTGGAATCATCAACTCAGGAAGAAGACCTTTGAGGTTGCTGAACACTCAAGAGGCAAGGTTGTGTATCTGGGACACAGTTGTAGACAAGAATCACTGAGGATTCTGTAGGAGCTTTTCCAGGTGGGCATTGAGCATATGCACAAGGTGCAGCCGGAAGAAGAATTCTACTGTGAGTTCTTAAGGAAGACCAGAATCACAGAGGATTCTGAGAAGCTCTGCTAGGAGGGCATTGAGCAAGTGCATAGGTGCACAAGGAACCAGAACTACTGAACGTTCTGAGGAAAGAGACTCTGCCAGGAGCGCGTTGAGTAAGTGTGCAGGCAGGCACAGGAGGAAAGAACTCTTGCAGTTCTGAAACAAAAAATAGAGTCCACTGAGGGACCTGTATTGGGTTACTGAATACCCAGAAAGACTCAACAAGGAGGTTGCTTGAGCAGGTATCCAGGAAGGCATCGTTATTCTCTATATGAGAGAGAATAAGAGTAAAATCCCTAAGGGTCCTGAGTGATTATATAAGCTCAGGATGGAGATCACCAGTGAGTGCATTTGAAGACTCTGCGGGAGTAAAGAAGTCGAGGAATCCTCCAAGGATTTGAAGACAAAAGCTCAGGAGGAACAGCCTCAACTGTCAGATCAGCAGCAAGGCTGATCCTAGACCATTGAAGTTCTACGTCCAGGGAGGTTAGGAAGAATCGCACAAGAGAGGAGGACCGACAGCCATTGGATCCCGTAAGAGAAATCTCATGAGCCGTTAGATCGGGAGGAGTTGTGCGGAAGTTAGCCTCAGGAGGAGGAGCGCACAAGAAGAATAGGTATGAGCTGTTGATCATGGGGACACGTGCCAAGGAATCCCAACATATCGGGGTTTGGAGAATCGAAGTTCTCGAGGACAAGAGAAACGGGACAGGAGAAGTCTCAAAATCCCGATGTAATCGGGATCGTCCATTTGAGGGATGCATGGCAATCATCTAGCGCCATTGAGGAGAACCGACAGGGATATTTCCCATCGG
>JASDQU010014355.1:195274-229381 GCA_032191745.1 Picea mariana
CTTCTAGCTACACAATGGTCCATATGACCATCTATCAGGTGACCGCCACCATACCACTCGTCGGGATATCGGGGTTTTCAAAAATAATGTGCATATGTCCCCTAGAGCTGCAATATTCCGATTCCCGACCTCCTATCTTCTCCTTACACCTGTCCTCCACTGAGTCTTGGGTGGCCCACCGGCTACGATTATGTCATGATATCGTGTATCGCGACTTTGGCATTTCTAATGTCACAAGTTCTTGTCACTTCCAAATCGCGAAACCAGAAACTCTGACACAGGGGATGATCAACGGTTCAGATGCATACTTAACCAACGGCTGTGATCACTTCGCGAAATCGCATTTCGCGATTTTGGAATCCTTGATGTATTGTGTTCTTGACATAATGAAATCTCGATCCCCGATCCCCGATATTCCATGCAGAGATTCAACGGTCCTCTGCTGACGTCACACGTGATTTGGATATTTCAAACTCTCTATCACTGATTCTCCGATGGAGCCTCCAGGCTTCCACGCGTCCACATGAATAAATGGTCCAGATCCCTGCTTGGTTTAAACGGCTGCAATTAAATCGTGAAATCGCATATCGCGATTTCAGGGTTTTCAATGTCAAGTGAACTTTGCACTTTGAAATCGCGATCCCCGATTCTCCGATGGATTATCTCCCTTGCAACTTATGCAGATCTGACGGCTATTATTCTTTCGATAAATTTGAATAAGTTCCTACGGTCACTGACTCTTCTCCTCTCGATTATTACTGCGCTATTATTCAATGCTGTTTTCATCACTGCGACCACACGTTCTTGCCATCAATGACAAGTATACGCTGATTTTCTTTCTGATAACTAAAATTGCCAACATCTGCTTGTATATTGCAGACAGAGGAGCAGGCGGAAGACAAAGTTACTGAAGACTCTGTAATGATTGATTGCAAATAAGCAACAATCAAGGAGACAGTTAGGGAGACTGTAAGGAGATGAGGCTGGAGACACTCTTATTTTGGAGTGACAGCAGTAGATCTGCCACGAAGGCAGATAGAGTAGAAGGATGGATATTGAAGGCTGCAGGAAGAAAAGCAAGGCACAAAAGCTTTCAAATATGGATAGAGAGCTCGCTGATATACGAGCAGAGATAGAGAAGCTCGAATTGAAGCTACGACAGGATAAGAGGATGATTTATGACTGTGGACCAGAGACTGGGGAAGGTCTTGATGATGATGAGGATGATGATGATTGGGATGAATTGGGATCAGCTGATGATATCAAGTACTATCGGTTGGACAAAAAAGAAGAAATTCTAGTTTGCCAGGAGGGCAACGAATTGAGATCAGTTGAGGATCTCAAAGACTGTCGTGAGGACAGCCAAGGAATTTCAAATTGCCAATTGGGCAATGATAAGAGGTCCCTAAGGGATCTTGAAGACTGCCAGGAGGGCAGCAGAAGCATTCTAAACTACCAGGTGGGCAGAGATGAGGATTCGAGGCCCTCTGAAGGTCTCATGGACTCAATGGAGAGTTCAATTCAGTAGGGGTTGCTGATGAAGATGGGATCGATTGATCTCCTAATCTGCCAGGGAAGCAGCGAAAGCATCCCATATTGCCAGGTAGGCAGGGATGAGCAGATAAAACCATTTGTGGGTCTCAACAACCCAGAAATGAGTTGGAATCAGCCAGGGGAGCTGACAGAGAAAGAGAGCTCAAAGGTAAATGTGGATCAGCAGGTGCAGCTGAAAGACGTGAAAGAACATCAGGATGATATCTTGATGATTGGGGGAATACAATTATTCCTACCATCGGCCCAGGAGGAGGTAGAAACTTCTGTTGTAAATGCAGCAACAACAGGGGAACAGTCACAGTTGATGATGACTGTCAAAGAAGAAAAAGAGTTGGAGCAGGCATTTGAGACTGCCCAAACAGATGAAAGGAAGAATGAGTGTTCTAAGGAACAACTCAATAATTTTAGCCAGCACGCTGAAAGAGCTGTAGCACTGAAGCTGACAACAGAAGAAGAAGCAGAAGATGAAGAAGATGAGCATTCAGTGGAGTGTCTCAATGACTCTAGCCTGCGAGATGAGAGTGCTGTAGCATTTGAGCTAACAACAAAAGGAGTAGATGAAAAGGATGATGAGCATTCTGAGGAATGGCTCAACATTTTCAGCCATGCAGATGAAAAGACTGCAACAAGGGAGGTTGCAGAAGAAGAGGAAGAAGAAGTGGGCAGTATTTGCTTTGCTGATCTATGGGATCAGATAGAAGCCCTAGAAGAAAGGGTGAAAGTGTAAGGTGGGCACATCCAACAGGTGAAGTTGGAAATAGATAATGAAGGAGGTATGGGGGATCATAGCGATCTTCCCAATGGCCAAAAATTTTTTCAGTTGAGGAGACTGCATGAGCAGAACCAGCCACTGGAATAGCTGGATGAGGTGATCATGGAGATTAGCAGGCCGATGTTAGAGTCAGTAGATACTATCAGCAAGGAGAGTTTGAACAGGAAGAAGGAAGTAGCAGCAGCGCAGCGGAAGCAGCAGCAGCACCAGGATGGAGCAAATGGACAGCTCCACAAAATTTTTTGGGATCCAGGGGGATTTCCAATAGATGACAGAGGGAGATCATGAGCAGGAGTTCATGATTCTTGCAGATATGGAGTATGATGCAGGAGCATCTCTCCATGTAGCTGGCCAGCCAGCTAGCCACGTCAACGTGCATGCACTCATATGCAAAAAAGGAGGTGCAGCCTCATTTGTATTTGTATTGAATGTAAAATTAATGTGCTTAGGCTGTTGAGCCAGGAAATCCATGCCTTTGCGCAAGCATTAGACAGGATCGGCCTTTAATGTAGATTGGCTGAGATCTAGGTCTGATTCTGGACTAGACAACCCCATTCATTGTAATTGAATATGGTAGGTGTACCTGGAGGGAAGCGCTCAATGAGCCCCTTAGGTAAAAGAGTTTTTCAGATCTCATTTTGAGTAAGTATGCAAGTATAGAAGAGAAGAGACAGAGGGAGAGCCCGGGAACACCATTGTAAATATACAGGCATTGTTGCCATTATTAATATAACAGAGTAGTTTTTCCTGCATTTCCTATGTGTTAATGGATGTTTGTGTGTGTTCCTTTTATATTGTGAATGTATGTTGTAGTTGTGTATTTGCAGGGTTTGTTTGATTTCAGGTTGAGGTCTTTGTGGCTTCACACCAGGAGGGTGTGACAGAACGTTGAGGTTCTGATAGCCGTTCACAGAAGAGGCACTTCTGAACTCTGAGGAGTCAGACAAAGACGTTCTGAGGCACAGAAGATGGAATCATCAACTTAGGAAGAAGACCTTTGAGGTTGTTGAACACCTCAAGAGGCAAGGCTGTGTATCTGGGACACAGTTTCAGACAAGAATCACTGAGGATTCTGTAGGAGCTCTGCCAGGTGGGCATTGAGCATATGCACAAGGTGCAGCTGGAAGAAGAATTCTGCTGTGAGTTCTTAAGGAAGACCAAAATCACTGAGGATTTTGAGAAGCTCTGCTAGGAGGGCATTGAGCAAGTGCATAGGTGCACAAGGAACCAAAACTACTGAACGTTCTGAGGAAAGAGACTCCACCAGGAGGGTGTTGAGTAAGTGTTCAGGCAGGCATAGGAGGAAAGAACTCTTGGAGTTCTGAAACAAAAAACAGAGTCCACTGAGGGACCTGTATTGGGTTACTGAATACCCAGAAAGACTCAACAAGGAGGTTGCTTGAGCAGGTAGCCAGGAAGGCATCATTATTCTCTATCTGAGAGAGAAGAAGAGTAAAATCCCTAAGGGGCCTGAGTGATTACATAAGCTCAGGATGGACAACACCAGTGAGTGCATCTGAAGACTCTGCAGGAGTACAGAAGTTGAGGAATACTCCAAGGATTCGAAGACAAAATCTTAGGAGGAACAACATCAGCCATCAAATCAGCAGCAAGGCTGATCCTGGACCGTTGAAATTATACATCCATGGAGCTCAGGAAGAATCGCACAAGAGAGGAGGACCGACAGCCGTCAGATACCGTAAAAGAAATCCCACGAGCCATTGGATCGAGAGGAGTTGTGCAGAAGTTAGCCTCAGGAGGAGGAGCGCATAGGAAGAATAGGTCTTAGCTGTTTATCGCGGGGACACGTGTCAAGGAATCCCAACATATCGGGGTTCAGAGAATCGGTGTTCCCGAGGACAAGAGAAACAAGACAGGAGAAGTCTCGAAATCCCAACGTAATCAGGATCGTCCATTTGAGGGATGCGTGGAAATCATCTAGCGCCATTGAGGAGAACTGACAGGGATATTGCCCATCGGAAAATCAGCGATCAGAGAATCATGAGTCCAGAGGACAAGGCGTCGAGACATCAAAAGTCTTGAAATCCCGAGGAGGAAGCTGAGTTGTCCATCTGCAAGGACAGGTGGAAAAAGATCAGGCACCGTTGGCATTTTGTTCATCGGGAAATCGGGGATTACGGTGACTAGTGTTTGTGCATTTCTGAATCGTGATCTGTGAAACCCTGATGAGTGTGGGCCAGCTGTCAGCACAATAGCAAAGGAGGACGGTGGTGTAGTGGAGGCCAGTTGTCAAATATCTAGAGCGCATCGGGGATCGGCATATCGGGGATTCCATGGTGGTGAAAAATTTTCATTGCAAACTTGCGAACCCCGAAACTCCGATGGGACGCTATTTGATTGAGGTCATATCAGAGGCGGTTGTATGGACCATGGCCTAGCCGGGTGGGCCATTGAAACTCCAATAGAAGATTTTAAGGCTGAGGTCTTATTGTAATAGTCATATGGACCAGGAACATTGCCAACAGGGCTAGCGCTTAAGGTGCATCAGAGAATCAGAGATCGGGGATTCGAGAGGATTGTGACTCTCGACAGCAAGGAACCCCGAAACCCCGATACAGAATCGGGAAAAGGTCACGGTTTATGCCAAGGCCGTGAGGGAAATCAGAAGGACCTGTGGATTGGGATTTTTCACAGTGATTCCAGCAGAAATCTAAGGGGCCACTTCGGCTCAGGTGAGAGGAATTTGAATGATCCTGAGTGCAGACGAGTTGGAGGTGGGCTGAACCGCACTCATCTGCACCACAAGTTAACACTGTCCAAAAATGGCAATGTAGGTTATGAGTTTATAGCATTCAAATCGTTGTCAGACATTTTGGTAGAGCATAGAAATCGTTGTCTCTTCCACAAAGGGTATCATTGTCTAACAAAGGGTAAAAGGCTATGTGAGCACTAAGTAATATAACACCAGAAATAATGTTGTTTTCTGTATGCTTTGGGGGCTGGGAAAAATAACATTAAATACTCATTGTCATACCAAGGTAAAATTTGATATATATATTCTCTGTGCTCAAAATTGCAGTATTAATCTAAAACATGAAGTAGATATACATTTAAGAGGTGTTCTTTATCATAATTTAAATTAGCGAACATGTTTAAATCACTATCTATTATTAAATACCCAAAATGCAACTATGTCAATCATTGTCCCCTTCAAAGAAGTTGTATAGTTACATAAGCTAAATGTTGGGTTACACCATGGAATTGGCTGAGTGAAAAACATGACAAAGATGAGCAACAAACTAGAATCGCAGATCAAAATTGTAACTCCCATAGCATTGTTGTCTATATTATTTAGCAATTAAATATCAATAAAGAAATTAAAAAAAAACAGACGTTTTCATTGGTTGCCTACACAGTGTTTATGGAAGGGATGGTATACATGATGTACATAAAGAACAACACTATTTGGCAAGCCAATATATAAATAAGGCCAATGAAATATCATACGTCTTAGGTGAAATTATCTACACTTTCCATATTGACTGGTGCATAATAAATAAGGAGTAAAATAGCCAGCGCATAAGGTACAAGGGTACCCACTAGTTTGCCAGAGGTAATGAGGAACATTTCTATTTACATACTGAGCATTTACACAGGAAATAGAACAACAGAAGAAAAATGTTGTGTATTCCATAACTAATTTACTGACAACCATAATGTTAACGCCATATTAGTTCATTGTATATAGATTAGCTATGTAATAATTCGTTGTAATATAAGTATTAGATTTCATTGGAATTCAAAAGTATAAACAATACAACCATTCACTATGCTATCCATAAATGGTAAAAGTTTAAACAGTTAGAAATTTATGGAGATAAATCATTCACTACGCTGTCCATTAAATATAAAGAAATTAAAACATTGGCTACGTTGTCCATTCACAATCAGTCCAGTCAGTGCCAATCAATGCATTCCAAGCAATGGTAAGGTCTGGGTGAAACGAAGACAATAACATGGTAACTCACAGTCAAATGCACATGAAAATTTCATGGACAATTGCTCCCAAGGCCAAGTAAAATAATGTAAATTCCCAGTCAATGGAACACTAAAAATCACAGCGTGAAATTCGCCATCAATGTAATGAGTTGTAGAGGAAATTTGAGTTTGAATGCTTGCAGGGAGAAAGGATAAACAATGCGGAGAGGTAATCAATCACAAGAAGGTGCAAAGACCATCAATCAACCAAGAACAATCAAYAGGGGAAGACAACTGGGCAGAAGCATCCTTCGCTCATCATCCATGCAGAGAAAAGTAGGGCGTTAGGATCTATAGGTCTATTAACATTGAAGTAACAACCATCGATCCAGATCCTAGATGACTGMTCAGGCAAGGACTGATGAGCTAGGGATGAGGGCRAAATATGAAGCGCAAACTCATCACAAAATCAATAAAACCAAAGGACAATCACAACATGCAGGGATCGAAAGCCAAGGGAATCCATCAACATCAAGCTTAATGCTATGGGGAAATTAAGTTATACATTAAAATGCTAAGTCACACATTTATTAACCCAATTAAAATACATAATTGAAAGCGTGAGGTATAATAAGAATCTACCATGCATAATCAGGTAAGCGTACTATAGCCCAAGTCATCTGCTCTAAGACATTATCCCGCGCGCTCCATGTAGTTCTTGATTGCCTATCGATGAGACTTCACCGATACCTCCCAGCCAACACTAGGGGTACTCTTCTTCCCCCTTAGCCCACAGAGCCACAAAGGGGCCACACACACTGAACCAGAAAACAACTAGCTCCTAGCTTGCCTCGCAGGATCGAGCTACCACTCCTCACCAAGATGGGTATCCCAACTCCCACAAGCTAAGTCATTCAAGTCTGAAATTATACAGCGTAACATTATGCATCATAGAAGAGATCCATCATCCTTCTCCTCCCTCCATTATATAGAGTTTCGAAGTCCTTTACTTTCCCAAATTCCCATTTAATTTATTTTTCAACAATTTAATTCATAAAATCCTCCCCGTACATGTCACCCATCCCCTTCATTACACCATAAATTAATTTCATTAATTAACTAATTACTCATATTTCCCTCACCCACCTAAAGGCACTCCTAGAATCGCTCCTAGGTGTCCCCATATTCCCTTACAAGTTTTATTGACTTTTCCCCTTAATAATTTACTAGTTGAGTTTAATTTAGAAAGTTCTTAAATGCTAGATACCTTACTAAGTCAGACTTTCTACCTTTTCCTTGTGTTTCCCCTTTCCTTTTATGTTTCCCACTTTTTCCTAGTTTCCTAATTCTTTTAGATTTCCCTCTTTCCCTTTTTATTTAAAACTCAAATTGGTAGGTGTAGAAAATTAACTTTTTCCCCTTTTTCCTTTTTAATTATTAATTTTTAATTAGCATAAGTGACAAAACGATTATTTCCCCTTTTCCCCTTTTTAAATTTTATCCCCCAAAAGATTTTTATAAATTAAATGAATTACTTACCCCCTTCTCGTCACATGATTAATGATGATTATCATTATTATTTATTTATTTTCTTTTTTATTTTTATATAAATAGATAATTGTTTTTATCACAAGTATTACTTAGACCTAGACTTTATTTTCCTAGGCTAGGCGACATTTTATTGGGGGAAATCTTTTAAATCTTTCTTATCACATTATTCATCCTAAGGCCATCTAGGTTTATCCATTTATTAATTAACAACGCGACGTGCCCTTCAGGACGCACTAGGTTCTCCAAGGGTGCCACTCGCCTCAACCTGTTTCCCTTGCGTGACATTCCCTTCAGGATGCACTACGTGCTCCAAGGGTACCACTCGCCTCTTTCCATTTTTCTTGCGCGACGTGCCCTTCAGGACACACCACGTGCTCCAAGGGTGCCAATCACCTCTTGACTAACTTGGTAGACATCAAAAACCCCTGAAGTCAATACTCCACCAGGTGATCTTGTGGGAGACTAAGGGCCTCTAAGGAATAAGGCCCCTACCTTATTGCGCACCCCTTAGAATCATCGTGAGTGACTTTCACAGTCGGCCCTCATGGCATCGTGGGTCTTATCGAACTAGGTAATCGTTAACCTACAGTTCAAGACAAGAAATAAATGCTAGTAGGTTGTGGCAGGGTTGTTGTCCACACCTCTCCCTCAACGTCTCTTGTAGTCATGCATGACCCCTCTATTCCACATGTGAGTCTGGTCGACAAGATATCGTTAGCCTGCATCATTAATGAATCATGTTAGATATAATACCCATAATCATATCATCTAATCATATGTACAAATGTCATATATAAAACAATCAAACCCCAATAGTCCACTCCTTGACTCGATCCAGAGTCCAAGGGGTTTCATCGATGCCTCTGCATCCTTGACGTACAAAATCCTGCACACTCCAGAAAACCGATTCAATAGAACCTGTCTATGTCAATACAAAAAAATAACATGTCATCCATTCATAACGCCTCATAATCATAATCACATGCCGAATAGTATAATAATCCAAATCACTTGCGAGCAAGTGTCCTCAAAGAATAAGTTCGCTCAGAGTGCGCAAGAGCGGGATGTTACATACACCCCCTCTTGGTCTAAACTTCATATTGAAGTTTCACAGTATATAAGTGTTGAAATAATGTGTATCACAATATCATAAGTCTATCTATCCAACAAAAATGGGAACTGTTGGCGCATATTGTATGCGTCCTCCGAGGTTGTTGGGTGTGGACTATAGTTGTCCCACTGGACCTTGACCTCATCTACTTTTCGACGTCGTAGTTGTTGAATGTGATGATCCAAGATGTGGATTGGCTTAGCCATGAGCACACCCTCATATGACACCCACAAGGTCCTCAAGTAAAAACATGTGTAGGATCACTAATCATAAAGTATCAAACAGAGATGTGAAAGACATCGTGCATACGCCTCAAAGAATCAGGCAAGGCTAGTCATTAGGCCATAGGCCTCTCTTTTACACAATATCATAGGATCCCATGAGCCTAGGATATATTTTAGCCCATGTTCCTAACTTTATCGAACTCCTATGTGGTTTTCGCCGCAAAAATACTTGATCCCCACATCGTAACTAAGGGCAACACGATGCGCATCGACATAACTCTTTTTCCGAACCTGTGCTTTCTTGATCCTTTGTCTTATAGTTTTCATTTAATCTTCCAATTCTTGGATCGCTTCCAGTCCCACCAGGACCCTATCCTCAAGTTGATCCCAACTCAAAGGCATCCGACACGGTTTCCCATAAAGAAACTCGAAAGGTGCCATCTTAATGGTGCTTTGGTAACTATTGTTACAAGCAAATTCCACTAGTGGCAAGAATTCTTCCCAATTCTTTTTTTGGTCCATCGTGTACATGTGAAACATGTCCTCCAAGGTCTGGTTCATTTGTTCAGTCTACCCATCAGTCTCTGGTTGATACATAGTACTAAAGTTAAGTTGTGTTCCCAAGGACTCTTGGAAACTCATCCAAAATCATCCAGTAAACACCAATCCTCGATCGGATATAATCCTCTTAGGCACACCATGCAACCTCACAATATCACTGATGAAAACTCTAGCTATGTTCGGTGTCTGATACGTCATACACACGGGAATAAAATGAGCACTCTTTTTCAGAGTGTCGACTACTACGAAAATCGAATCGTTTCTCCTTGCCGTCAGTGGAAATCCAACAACAAAATCCATCGAAACAACCTTCCATTTTGATTAAGGAATAGCGTGTGGCTGTATTAATCCTCCTAGATGTCTATGTTCATCCTTTACCTACTGACATTTTAGACATTGTGCCACATAGTTGACTATGTCTTCCTTCATTCATTTCCAGAAGAGTAAGAGTTTAAGGTCCGCCCTCATCTTCGTGACTCTCGGGTGAGCCATGTATACTGCTCTATGAGCCTGGTTTAGGATCAAGCACCTCAACTCGTTGTTCGGTGGTATGTAAATATGATTTTTAAACCTCAATAATCCGTCTTCATAAAAYGTAAATCCTTCAAATCTTGGTACCATCATGGTGTTTTGTCTAATAAAATCCTCGACCTCTTTGTACCAGTCCTCGTCACGCTATAAAGTTAGCATMTTTTCACGTAGATTCGTCTGAAGAGGAAACACCGAAAGGATGCATGGTCTCTGACTCAATGCATTTGCCACTCGGTTCACAGTTCCTTTTATATAAGAAATCTCAAAATCATACGTGCTAATAAGTTCCGACCAATGTCCTTATCGCGCGTTCAAGTTGATTTGTGTAAATATGTGTTGTAGTCTACAATGGTTCGTCTTTAGTTCAAATTTTTGTCCAACTAGGTAGTGTCTCCAAGCCTTCAAGGCATAAACAATGGCTAACAACTCCAAATCATGTGTTGCATAGTTCTCCTCATGCCTTCTCAGTTTCCTTGATATGTAAGCGATCACTCAATCGTCTTGCATCAAGACTTCACCTAAGACTTCCTTGGATGTGTTAGTGCATACCAAGAAGTCCGCATCCATGTCAAGGACCTATAGTATCGGTGTGGTTTTCAACAGGTCTTTGAGCCTCCCAAATGCTTCTGTGCATTTTTCGGTCCAAACTAACTTCTTGTTCTTCTTCTGCAATTCCGTGATCGGATTTGCTATCTTCGAAAATCCCTCGATGAACCTTCAATAGTATCCTGCTAAACCCATGAAGCTACGCATTTCTAGTACATTCGTCGGCCTAGTCCATTCCATAATAGCCTTGAACTTTTTTGGATCCATGACGATACCTTCACCAGACATGTCATGCCCTAAGTAGAGAAAATTTGATGGATAATATGAGCATTTGGACAAGTTCCCATACAATTTGTGCTCTCGTAGATACTGTAGTACCAAGTGCAAGTGCTCATCATGCTCCTCCATCATCCGAGAATAAATCAAAATATCGTCAATGAATACTTGGACGAACTTGTCCAAGTACTCGTGGAACACCCCATTCATCAAACTCATAAATACCCCTCAGGTGTTTTTCAGTCCAAACAGTAAAACAGTAAACTTGTAATGCCCAAACCTCATCTTAAAGGAAGCCTTAGAGACATCATCCTCCTTAATCCATAACTGGTGATATCCTTGTCGTAAATCGATCTTTGAGAACTCCATCGCACCCTTCATCTAATCAACCAGATCATCAATCCTCGGCAACGGATACTCATTCTTGATCGTTGCCTTGTTCAAATGATGGTAGTCAATGTAGAGCCTCCATGACCCATCCTTTCTTTGTATGAATATAACAGGCGCACCCCACGGTGACACACATGGACGTATCATTCCCAGGTCCAACAACTCCTTCGGTTGCATTCTCAACTCTTGTAAATCCCAGGTCGACATCCTATAAGGCATTCTTGCTATTGGTTCAGTCCCCGATGTCAAGTCTATGGTAAACTCCAATTCCCTCTCTAGCGGCATTCTAGGTAACTCATCTGAAAAGACGTCTGCAAACTCTCTCACCACTGGAAGGTGTTCTAGACCTTTTGCTACTCCCATTTCGTTTAACGCAGGGATCGCATAAAGCTTACATCCCTTGCACATGCTCTTTCATAGCTGCAAGGAAGAGATGAACCTCAGGGAAACTCCTTGGTTCCATCCTATAATCACATATATGTGTCCCTCATCATTGACCGAGCTCAAACGTTTCGTCTTACAGTTGAGTATCGCCTCATGCAATTCGAACCAGTCCATAATGATCACGACATCATAAGATCCTAAAATCATGAAATACAGGTTGGCCTTGGTGACAAACTCTCCCAGGTTAAGGATACAACTCATAACGCTTCCTCCAACCTTCTGTTTGGCTCCCGAAGCCATCTCTACAAAGATAAACTCATCTTGTTCGACTACCTTTACCTTAATCCCTGTTAGCGTTGGACCAGAGTTGAAACTCTTGGTATCACCGAGATCTATCAAATACTAAGGGTCTAGTCAGTGACGGTACTTCATGCCACGAGCACAGTTGACTGGTGCTCTGCGTGGCGGTTATTCACCACTACATGAATCCGTTGGGCCTTGCCAAAAACTCCCATGGTAGTGGGTCCGACTGATCTAGAAGCTCCAACCCTTTCCTCTAGGCAGTAATGTTGGTCATGTGGCTCCCACAATCGAACACACTTTCTTCGGTCTAGTAATCCTGGAACCCGATGTAGAAGCTGAATTCTAACAATAAGGCCCAACTCAAGCTTCTTGACCTTAAGTTTCTAGGTAATTTGGTGCGGAGAATACCAAAGCAGCTCCAAAATGGATCTCGTACTCGGGTACCATGTGGTTGCTCTGTCACAAGGCATCGAACTCATTAAGATGATGCTCAACAAATTCCTTAGAAATATACCTCTCCTAGAACCATTTCTTGAACATTTCCCATGACACGTCATCGACGACCATGTTCAAAAGTGGCAGGAGTGTCTTCCTCCATAGAAGAGCGCTCCCCTTCAGTTGAAAGACCACTATGTGGACCTTCATGCTAGAGGTCATAATCATGAAGCGTGAAGCACAATGACTTGCTCTATAACCATGCCTCGATGACACAACCATCCACTACACTCAAGGACTCGAGAGGTCATATCTCTTGAGTTCTCAGTGGATGGTAATGGTACTTTCTAGGGCGCACTGTGGACCCTCAGGGGTACGGGTGTCCTGGCCTCATCTCAGTACAGATGGTGAATCAAGGCTCCTAACATTACCTGGAAGGGCCTTGTCAGACCATCCTTATCCCTTACAACAAGCGAATCTAGCCCAAGGACTTGTTCTTCCCCTTGGGCGTTCGACTAGGAGGGTGTGGGAACTTCTAGAGGCATCGCACCTCTTTCCATGACACCACGTTGCAAACCTCTGAGGCATCCTCTAAATGCGATCACCACCTGGACAAGTTAAGTATTTTAGTTAACACAAGGGTTCAAACTCACGGTTTTACTGCAGTAGAAGGTCTGGTGATCCACAGTCACAGGGTTGAACTCGCTCTAATACCATATGTAACACCCCTGTGGTTATGATTACATGCGACACACACAAGAACGATTTTTGTTTTTTGTTTTAAGAAGGAAAAGATCAGGCAATGAACAACAGTTAACAATGCAACCTGACGATGACATAACTCAAGTAGATCAGGCAATAGAAAACAACGAATCAAGCACTATCACAATGAGAAATAGGGTGAAACAGGCCTAGATCAAAATATAGCAACGACTACCCGCCTGACACAACCACGACAATGCCTACACGCTAAGGGACAACATCCACAACCCCAACATGATGGCCTCGACAACCAGTAACTAGATACCTCTTGGGCGCACAAACCCAACTAGTCTAAACCTTCCATCCAACAAAATCCCACTAGCCTAAAATCCAACTTGCACACTCGAACATTATACGACGTCGTTAGATGAAAGCGCTCTAATATATGTGAAGCACAATACGTCGGGTGACTACACGATAACTTCAATTTGCGTGGCATCCAAAAGTGAGTCATTAATAAATTTATCGTTAAGGACTCAACCATCACATAGTAACCAGTCTCTAACTATAATAAAAACCTATAACAGCTTCTGGTGTCCCATATCTTCCCTTCAGTTTTTTAAAATCCCCTAACTTAATTAAGTCCTTAAATTTTCCAAAGCAAATTAAGTGAGGTACCAAACAAGAAAGGTTTGTCTATCTAAATTATCCTTCATTAAGAACAAGACTAGATGAGTCAATTAGAAGACTCCAATTCTTAATTCAAAAGAAACCTTCATAACCTCTATTAAGATTTTCAATGCAATGGTCTACTATACTCTTGAGTTGAAATAAAAATTCATCACCTCCACTAAAAACATGAATTCCATCAATGTTACTAAATAAACTAAATTATGCATTAACCATTAATAAAATCATTGTGCCTGAACAATATATCCATTTAAACCAATCATTGCAGAGTTCTCTATTTGTCAAGGTTAACACTTATAAAAATGAAAAAAAAGCAAGGAGTTTAACTTTAAATCCCAGACAGGAAAATTACTGTATCAATTCGTTGGCGGTTGACTAAATTCTATATTTGCTAAGGAAATGCTAGGTAATATGTTGTTCCAAATTAAAAATCGCTACCATAAATTGGCTAGGTGGATTCCACTGTCAACCTAGTAAATAGCTATTAATGAAGGCGTGAAACGTTGCCCAGTAATTACCATAGGATAAATATCAATGCTGGCAAGGCTATTGGACGTAGAATAGAATTTATGTTGATTTAAAAAAAACGTGGTCCCACAAATCAAATCCATAAACCCATAATCACAAGAAACATAACCATCAATAAGATGTCGCACACCTTCACACTGTCCAAAAATGATAGTGTAGGTTATGGGTTCACGGCCTTCAAATTGTTGTCATACATTTTACTGGAGCATAGAAATCATTGTCTCTTCCACACAGGGTATCTCTATCTAACAAAGGGTAAAACGCTATGTGAGCGCTGAGTAATATAACACCAGAAATAAATTTGTTGTCTGTATGACTTGGTGGCTGGGAAAAATAACATTAAATACTCATTGACATACCAAGGTAAAATTTGATATATATATATATATTCTCCCTGCTCAAAATTGTAGTATTAATCTAAAACTTAGAGTAGATATACATTTAAGAGGTGTTGTCTGTCATAATTTAAATTGGCAGACATGTTCAAATCGCTATCTATCATTACAAACCCAAAACACAACCATGTCAGTCGTTGTCCCCTTCAAAGAATCCACAGAGTTACATAAGATAAATGATAGGTTACACCATGGAATTGGCTGAGTGAAAAACATGACAAAGCTGAGCCACAAACTAGAATTGCAGATCAAAATCATAACTCCCATAGCATTGTTGTCTATATTATTTACCAATTGAATATCAATAAAGAAATTAAAAAGAAAATAGATCTTTCCATTGGTTGCCTACAGGGTGTTTATGGAAGGGACAGTATACACGGTGTACATAAAGAACAACACTATTTGGCAAGCCAATATATAAAGAAGGCAAATGGAATACCATACAACTTAGGTGAAATTATCTATTCTTGCCATACTAACTGGTGTAGAATAAATAAGGAGTAAAACAACCAACGCAGAAGGTACGAGGGTACCCTCCAATTCACCTAGGGTAATGAGAAACATTGTGATTTACATAGTGAGCATTTATGCGGGAAATAGAACAGTAGAAGAAAAACGTTGTGTATTCCATAACTGATTTTCTGACAACCACAATGGTATCACCATCTTAGTTCATGGTGTATAGATTAGCTATGTAATAATTCACTGTAATATAAGCATTATATTTTTCTGGAATTCAAAAGTATAAACAATACAACCATTCACTACATTTTCCATAAAGGGTAAAAGTGTAAATAGTTAGAAATTTATGGCGATAAATCATTCACTATGCTGTCCATTAAATATAAAAACATTGGCTACGTTGTCCATTCACAGTCAGTCCAGTCTGTGCCAATCAATGCATTCCAAGTTGTGGTAAGGGCTAAGTGAAACACATAAAATAACATGGTAACTCGTAGTCAAATGCATATGAAAATTTCACGAAAAAGTTCTCCCAAGGTGATGCAGGAGCATTGTTCACTCATCAAGTGAGCCAACACATTGAGAGGAAACAGCTAGATAGCACCAGCACACATTTTGAAATACTTTGGAGGCTGTTGCGTCGTTCTTTAATGAAGTCATTTATAAAGAACCGCACTTGTATTGTTATGGACCTTGAGCCTTTAAGCTCACATCCTTAGTAGATAGGAAGGCATTTAATAGATTTAATGCAGGTAGATAGAATAGTTAAGTCTAGATTAGACAGTCTCAGTTTTCGAGAGGGAAACCGGATATAGACACCCTCCTTTGTACATTGTAAGATTATTGTTCAGAATTCATTCATTCAGGAACAAGAAGAGAGAGCAAGCAGAGAATTTGTGAACAACACCCATGTACAGATGTTTTTGAATTAAAAGAAGAGAGTCTTTGATTCAATTTCAGGGCTGGTATTGTTTTCTCTATGTATGATGTTTATGTGTTCATGAATGTTTGTTTTCTGGTCATGCAATTGCTTTGAATATGCTGTGCATGTGATTTCAGGTTTTTGATTGAAGTCTGAGAGAGAAGAGAATAAGTTTCAATTGTTTCTCTGTCTGAGCCAGAAGATTCCTGCATAGAGTGCAGTTGAATTCATCTGCATAGAGTGCATTGATGAGGCTCGACAGTTAAACCCTTATTATCGTTCACCCAGAAGTTGATGTGGGTTGGTTGAGTCGTGCAGGAGAAGTGCAAGCTAAACTTGAAGTCCCTGTGGCTAGTCTGAGAAAAATAAGGCATAGACTGCTGCTACCGGAGGTGTAAAAAGTCTGAAAGACTCAACACTTTGAGGGTTGTTGAAGGTCGAGCACAAGAAGTGTGCGCAAAGAATCTGAAGGAATCAGAGTTGGCAAGCTCAGGAGGGATAGTTCCTTCATGATACCGTGGAGAAGGACCCAGGAGAAGGTTCGAACAAGAGGAGATTTAGAGTGGAAGAAATCCTTAAGGAGGAGAAATCTCCAAAGAGGAAGGAGCAACGGTCAGGGTTCGCAGGGGAGAATTGTGAAGTTCTGTCAACTGTCAGATTCTGGAGGAGATGCACGCAGGTTAACCCTAAGCTTGCAGAGGAAGGAACCAAGAGCCATCGGAATTTCATCTCATTGGGATATCGAAGGTTTCATGGTCGTGAGACTTTTGAAAAATGAAACCGTGATTTACGATTTCCCGAAGAGATCAAGACCGTGGATCCCGAGCTGGACACGTGTCCACAATCTGGAGAAGTCGGGGTTCAGCATTCAGGATTTTCCAGTGCCAAGGGATTGCGACCTTTGAAATCATGATCACGTGATTCCCGATAGAATGGAGAGAGGAGGCGACGTGGCAAGGAGAGAGCGCACGTGTGTATCGGAGTTCGGGGTTTGGAGATTCGTGGTACGAGTGAACTACGACATCGTATATGCCGATTTCCCGATAGGGAAATCCCCGATAGGAACGGAAAGCATTGCATTGAGACCCATCAGGTTTCAGGGTTTTGGATAGCATGATAACCGTGCCCACAAGTTTCGCGATAACGTGAAACCTGATTTCCCGATAAGACGAGGGGAGATCGCAAGGAAGAAGAGTTCTGTGGGTATTGAGAACTCCCGACATGGGGTTGAAGAGTATTTTTAACTCTTCGGGCCTAAGTGAAGGAAGGTCCTGGTGAGCGTGGATGTGCTTGGGAGGACGTCTGCGTCAAGAGTGGTATCAGAGCGGGAGGTCTTTGCTTTCAGTAGCAGAGAAGAGAATACGTCATGCCGTCGAGAAGAGAAAGGCAATCTCCTGATCCAAAGGAYAGGGATGTGCAAAGAAGAGGTAGGCTAGCAGGGAATCCAGAGATKGAAAGACAGATACGAGATCTCCGAGCAAGACTCAAGGAGATGGAGACAACACAGAGACGCGGAGTTGGTGTAGGGGATCTTAGCGATTCTGAAGTTGAAGAGGAAGCTAGACATGAAGAAGAGTTCACARCAGAGGATGCATCAACCGAGCGGTTGATTAAAGCTATCTCTAGGATGGGTGCGAAGGCGAAAATGGACATTCCAGTCTACGAAGGAAGTCTGGATGCAGAAGAGTTGTTGGACTGGATCAGGGCTCTTGACACCTACTTTGATTACGAGGATATCGAAGAGGATAAAAAGGTAAGGCATGCTATCACTAAGTTGAATGGACATGTAGCATTATGGTGGGACGAGCTTCAGGCAAATACACGTTCCAAAGAAAAACAGAAGATTAAAAGCTGGGATCGAATGATTGCTAAGATGAAGGCAAAATTCATCCCAAGGGATTATCAGATCACACTATTAAGGCGAATGCAGAACCTGAGACAGAAGTTGATGACGGTGAAGGAGTATACCGAGGAGTTTTACAAGATCAACATCAGAGCAGGTCATCGGGAGAGCGATGATGAGAAGGTTGCCAGATACCTGAATGGGTTGAGATACGACCTTCAGGATGAATTAAGCCTGATAACTATCCGAACAGTTGAGGATGCTTACCAGATGGCTCTGAAAGCCGAAGAGAAGCTGAACCGTAAGAAAGGACAGCGAGGGCGAGGCTAGAGTCAGCCCAGGGGTAAGACAGTTACCCAGGAGAAATATTAGAAGCCCAAAGAGGAATGGAAGAAACCTCAGGGTCAGTTTGAGAGAGGTGGAACCTCACAGCGAGGACAGCAATATGCTGAGCCGAGGAGACAGCATATAGAGCGGGGTGGCAGATATGCTGACGCGAACACTTTTCCTCGTACCATAGGTAGGGGAAGAGGTAGAGGAGGAATCATCACATGTTTTACATGTGGGAAGGATGGACATAAAGCCATTGATTGTCCAGATAGGAAAACAGACAGAGGAGAAGCTCACATCGCTGAGGCGCGGAGGCATGATGTTGAGAATGAAGACAACGGAAGTGGGAAGTCACTGACGGTGCATAAAGTTCTTTTAACACCCGAGAAGGAAGTGGAAGACACAGCTCAGAGAACCAGACTGTTCAGGATCATGTGCAAGACCAAGGGCTGGAAATGCAAGGTCATTGTGGACAGCGGAAGCACTGACAATCTCGTTTCAACCGAGATGGTGGAGAAATTAGAGCTGGAGACGACTGATCAACCAAGTCCATATAAAGTTTCATGGCTACAGAAGGGTCATCAAGTGAGTGTCACTAAACAATGTTTAGTTGAATTTAAGATAGGAGGATATACTGATAAAATTCTCTGTGATGTTATCCCCATGGATGTATGTCATTTGCTATTGTGTAGACCATGGCAATATGATCGAAATGTGGTTCATGACGGGAGGATGAACACATACACTTTAGAGAAGGACGGAAGGACACATAGACTGCTTCAAATAAAGGATAAAGAAGTGAAACCGGAAGTAAGAAATGCCATACTTCTCATGAGTGGGAAGGAGCTTCTTACAGAGATGGAGAAGAAGGAAGATCCACAATTCTTTGTAGTCAGGAAACCAAGAATTGTCCTGACTAGCACAAGAGTGGATGATCTGCCAGATGAGATTCAGGAACTGCTGGGAGAGTTCGCTGACATCATTGTGGACGAATTACCTCATTCGTTGCCACCAATGAGAAGTGTGAGTCACCATATTGACCTCATACCGGGAGCGAGTTTTCCGAATAAAGCCACGTACAGGTTGACGCCACAAGAAAATGAGGAGGTCAAAAGGCAGGTACAGGAGCTATTGGATAAAGGACTGGTCAGGGAGAGTCTAAGTCTGTGTGCCATTCTAACGGTACTAAGTCCAAAGAAGGATGGAGGTTGGAGAATGTGCACCGATTCAAGGGCGATTAACAAAATTACCATCAGGTACAAATTTCCACTGTCGAGAATGGATGATCTGATGGATTGCCTGAGTAGGGCAAATTACTTTTCAAAAATTGATCTGAAGAGCAGATATCATCAGATTCGCATGAGGGAAGGTGATGAATGGAAGACAACATTCATAACAAATGAAGGTTTTTACGAATGGCTGGTCATGCCGTTTGGCTTGACAAATGTGTCGAGCACATTTATGAGGCTGANATTACTTTTCAAAAATTGATCTGAAGAGCAGATATCATCAGATTCGCATGAGGGAAGGTGATGAATGGAAGACAACATTCATAACAAATGAAGGTTTTTACGAATGGCTGGTCATGCCATTTGGCTTGACAAATGTGTCGAGCACATTTATGAGGCTGATGAATGAAGTCCTGAAGGAATTCCTCAGGAATTTGTAGTTGTATATCTGGATGATATATTGATCTACAATAAGATGAAGGCTGAACATTTGAAGCATTTGGCCATTGTGATGAGGAAGCTACATCAGGAGAAGTTGTTGATCAATATGAAGAAGTCCTCATTTATGAAGACAGAGCTCATTTATCTATGTTTTGTTATTTCAGCTAATGAGTTGAAGATGGATCCAGAGAAGGTGGAAGTGATCAAGAATTGGCCATCACCCAGAAATATTTTTGAGGTGAGAAGTTTCCATGGGTTGGCTAGTTTCTACCGAAAGTTCATTAGGAATTTCAGTGGGATTAGTGCAACAATGATGGACACGGTGAAGAAGCGGCACAAGTCTTTCCATTGGACAGCGGAGGCTGAGAAGAGCTTCAATTTGTTGAAGTGGAAGATAACGGAACGACCAGTGTTGGTGTTGCCGGACTTCAAGAAGGTGTTCCAGGTGAAATGTGACGCAAGTGGCTTTGCTATAGGAGCGGTATTGAGTCAAGAAAACAGACCAGTTGCATATTTCAGTGAGAAGATGGATGAGGCAAAGGTGAAATACTCCACGTATGATAAAGAGTTTTATGCTATCATACATGCATTGAAGAAGTGAAGGCATTACTTGATCCCAAAAGAATTTGTATTATACAGTGATAATCATGCATTGTAGTTTGTGAGTCAACAAGAGAAGTTGAATCAGAAACATGCAAAATGGGTAGAGTATATGTAAAATTTTACATTTGTAATTAAACACATTTCAGGGACTGCTAACAAAGTGGCCGATGCTTTGAGCAGGAAATGCTTGTTGCTGCAGGAGTTTCGAGTTAAAACGTTGGGTTTTGAAAATCTCAGGGACATGTATGCTGGAGATGCAGACTTCGGAGAAGCGTATGAAGCCGTTGAGAATCCATTTCTCAGGGATCAGAGCCCATGGATAGATTACATGATCCAAGAGGGATTTTTGTTCAGAGGCAATCAACTGTGTATTCCAGATTGCTCCATGAGGGAGAATTTGCTAAAGGAAAAACACAGCGGAGGCTTGGCAGGGCATTTTGGCCACGACAAAACATTCACAAAGCTGAGCGAGTCATATTTTTGGCCAGGCATGTGAGCAGATGTCAAACGATTTGTGGACAGATGCAGGATTTGTCAACACTCGAAGGGGAGGAAACAGAATGTAGGCTTTTATCAGCCATTGCCCATACCAGAAAGGCCATGGGAGGCGATAAGCATGGACTTTGTATTAGGATTGCCGAGGACACAGAGAGGGGTTGATTCCATCTTTGTGGTGGTGGACATGTTTTCTAATATGGCACATTTTATTCCGTGTCAGAAGACCAGCGATGCGACCCACATAGCAAACTTGTTTTTCAAAGATGTTGTTAGACTTCATGGATTGCTGAGAAGCATAGTCTCAGACAGGGATACAAAATTCATAGGTCATTTTTGGAGGACGCTATGGAAGAAGCTAGGGACTAATTTGAATTTTAGTTCAGCTTACCATCCACAGACAGACGGATAGACCAAAGTGGTCAACAGGAGCTTGGGAGACTTGTTGAGAAGCCTGGTGACAGAGCACCATAGCAGCTGGGACAACATATTGCCACAGGCAGAGTTTGCTTACAATGATTATGTGAATCAGAGTACAGGAAAAAGCCCATTCCAGATTTTGTATGGGACACAACCCAGGGGAGTTTCTGAACTTAGGGAGTCAGAACAGGCTACGACTAGTAGTGCAAGTGGAGAGGAATTCGCTGAGGCAATGAGGGAACTTCATAGCAGGGTGAAGCAGCGGCTGATTGATTCAAATCAAGAGTACAGAATGATATCAGCATCAAAGACAATTTCAGTTCGAAGTTGGGGATCTTGTTCTGGCACATCTGAGGAAGGAAAGGTTCCCAAGGGGAACATATAACAAATTGAAGATGAAGAGAATCAGACCTTGTAGAGTCTCGAAGAAATTTGGAGAGAACGCTTTTGAAATTGAGTTGCCAGATGGCATCGGGATATCTCCGATATTCAACATGGCAGATTTATACCCATACAGGGTTGAAGAAGTAGAGACTAAAACTGAGGGACCAGTGATCCAGTGGTAGAAGCAATTACCAGTCGTGGAGAAGCCACAAATGGAGTGCATACTGGACAAGCGAGTGGAAAAGAAGACCAGGTGAAAAAAATACTTCGAGTACCTGGTGAAATGGAAGAATCACCCAATGGAAGACGCCAGCTGGGAAAATGAGGCAAGCATTCAGAAGCATGGAAAGACCATGCAGGAGCTCATGGACAGGAGCCCATGAAATTTTTTGAGCCGAGGAGTATGATGCAGGAGCATCGTTCACTCATCAAGCGAGCTAACACATTGAGAGGAAACAGTTGGACAGCGCCAGCACACATTTTGAAATACTTTGGAGGTTGTTGCACCGTTCTCTAATGAAGTCATTTATAAAGAAGCGCACTTGTATTGTGATGGACCTTGAGCCTTTAAGCTCACATCCTTAGTAGATAGGAAGGCATTTAATAGATTTAATGCAGGTAGATAGAATAGTTAAGTCTAGATTAGACAGTATCAGTTTTCGAGAGGGAAACCGGATATAGACACCCTCCTTTGTACATTGTAAGATTATCGTTCAGAATTCATTCATTCAGGAACAAGAAGAGAGAGCAAGCAGAGAATTTGTGAAGAACACCCATGTACAAATGTTTTTGAATTAATAGAAGAGAGTCTTTGATTCAATTTCAGGGCTGGTGTTGTTTTCTCTGTGTATGATGTTTATGTGCTCATGAATGTTTGTTTTCTGGTCATGCAATTGCTTTGAATATGCTGTGCATGTGATTTCAGGTTTTTAACTTAAGTCTGAGAAAGAAGAGAATAAGTTTCAATTGTTTCTCTGTCTGAGCCAGGAGATTCCTGCATAGAGTGCAGTTGAATTCATCTGCATAGAGTGCGTTGATGAGGCTCGATAGTTAAACCCTTATTCTCGTTCACCCAGAAGTTGATGTGGGTTGGTTGACTCGTGCAGGAGAAGTGCAGGCTTAACTTGAAGTCCCCGTGGCTAGTCTGAGAAAAATAAGGCATAGAATGTTGTTACCAGAGGTGTACAGAGTCGTAAAGACTCAACACTTTGAGGGTTGTTGAAGGTCGAGCACAAGAAGTGTGCGAAAATTCTTTGAAGGAGTCAGAGTTGACAAGCTCAGGAGGGATGGTTCCTTCGTGATACCATGGAGAAGGACCCAGGACAAGGTTCGAATAGGAAGGAGCTTTAGAGTGGAAGAAATCCTTAAGGAGGAGAAATATCCAAAGAGGAAGGAGCAATGGTCAGGGTTCGCAGGGGAGAATTGTGAAGTTCCATCAACCGTCAGATTCCAGAGGAGATGCACGCAGGTTAACCCTAAGCTTGCAGAGGAAGGAACCAAGAGCCATCGGAATTTCAGCTCATCAGGATATCAGAGGTTTCATGGTCGTGAGACTTTTGAAAAATGAAACCACGATTTGCGATTTCTCGAAGAGATTAGGACCGTGGATCCCGAGCTGGACACGTGTCCGCAATCCGGAGAAGTCAGGGTTCGGCATTCAGTATTTTCCAGTGCCAATGGATTGCGACCTTTGAAATCATGATCATGCGATTCCCGATAGAACGGAGAGAGGAGGCGACATGGCAAGGAGAGAGCGCACACGCGTATCAGAGTTTGGGGTTCAGAGATTAATTGTACGAGTGAACTACGACATCGTATATGCCGATTTCCCCATAGGGAAATCTCCGACAGAAATGGAAAGCATTGCATTGAGTCCCATCAGGTTTYGGGGTTTTGTATAGCACGAGAACTGTGCCCACAAGTTTCACGTTAACGTGAAACCCGATTTCCCGATAAGACGAGTGGAGATCGCAGGGAAGAAGAGTTCTGTGGGTATTGAGAACTCCCGACAGGGGGTTGAAGAGTATTTTTAACTCTTCGGGCCTGAGTGAAGGAAGGTCCTGGTGAGCGTGGATGTTCTCGGGAGGACGTCTGCGTCACAAGGCCAAGTAAATTAATGTAAATTTTCATTCAATGAAACAGTAAAAATCGTAGCGTGAAATTCACCATCAATGTAATGAATTCTAGAGGAAATTTGGGGTTAAATGCTTGCAGGGAGAAGGGATAAACAATGTGCAGAGGTAATCAATCGCAAGAGGGCTCAAATACCATCAATCAGCCAAGAACAATCAATAGCTGCAAACGGTTGGGCAAAAGCATCCTTCGTTCATCATCCACGCAAAAACAAGAAGGATGTTAGGATCTATAGGTCTATTAACACCGAAGTGACGATCGTCGATCCGGCTCCTGGCTGACTGCTCATGCGAGGAATGATGAGCTAGGGACGAGGGTGAAATATGAAGCACAAACTCATCACAAAATCAATAAAACCAAAGGATAGTCACAACATGCAGGGATCGAAAGCCAAGGGAATCAATCAACAATGAGCTTAAGGCTATGGGAAAATTAAGTTATCAATTAAAATTCTAAGTCACACATTTCTTTACCCAATTAAAATACATAATTGAATGTGTGCGGTATAATAAGAATCCACCATGCGTAATCAAGTGTACTGTAGCCCAAGTTGTCTGCTTTGAGTCATTATCCCATGTGCTCTGTGCAGCTCCCGCTTGCCGACCGATGAGAATTCACTGGTACCTTCCAGCCAATGCTAGGGGTACTCTTCTTCCCCTTTATCCCCTCAAGCCGCAAAGGGACCACGCACACTAAACTAGAAAAAAACTAGCTCCCACATCGCCTCACAAGGCTGAGCTACTACTCCTCACCGAGCTGGGTATCCCAACTCCCACAAGCTAAGTCAGTCAAGTCTAAAATTCTGCAGCGTAACGTTATGCATCACAAAAGAGATCCATCATCCTTCTCCTCCCTCCATTATATAGAGTTTCGAAGTCCTTTACTTTCCCAAATTCCCATTTAATTTAGTTTTCAACAATTTAATTCATAAAATCCTCCCCGTACATGTGTCACCCATCCCCTTCATTGCACCATAAATTAATTTCATTAATTAATTAATTACTCCTATTTCCCTCACCCACCTAAAGGCACTCCTAGAATCGCTCCTAGGTGTCCCCATATTCCCTTACAAGTTTTAATGACTTCCCCCCTTACTAATTTACTAGTTGAGTTTAATTTAGAAAGTTCTTAAATGCTAGATACTTTACTAAGTTAGACTTTCCGCTTTTTCCTTGTGTTTCCCCTTTCTTTTTATGTTTCCCGCTTTTTCCTAGCTTCATAATTCTTTTAGATTTCCCTCTTTCCCTTTTTATTTAAAACTCAATTTAGCAGGTGTAGAAAATTAACTTTTTCCCCTTTTTCCTTTTTAATTATTAAATTTTAATTAGCACAAGTGACAAAACAATTATTTCCCCCTTTTCCCCTTTTTAAATTTTATCCCCCAAAAGATTTTTATAAATTAAATGAATTACTTACCCCATTCTCATCACATGATTAATGATGATTATCATTATTATTTATTTATTTTCATTTTTATTTTTATATAAATAGATAATTTTTTTATCACAAGTATCACTTAGATCTAGAATTTATTTTCCTACGATGGGTTACATTTTATTAGGGGAAATGTTTTAAATCTTTCTTATCACATTATTCATCCTAAGACCATCTAGGTTTATCCATTTGTTAATTAACAATGCGACGTTCCCTTCAGGACGCACTAGGTGCTCCAAGGGTGCCACTCACCTCAACCTGGTTCCCTTGTGCAATGTGCCCTTCAGGACGCACTACGTGCTCCAAGGGTGCCACTTGCCTCTTTCCATTTTTCTTGCACGACGTGCCCTTTAGGACGCACTACATGCTCCAAGGGTGCCACTCACCTATTGACTGACTTGATAGACATCAAAAACCTCTAGATTCAATACTCCACCAGGTGATCTTATGGGAGACTAATGGTCTTTAAGGAATAAGGCCCCTGCCTTATTGCGCGCCCCTTAGAATCATCGTGAGTGATTGTCGCAGTCGGCCCTCACCGCATCATGGGTATTCTTGAACTAGGTAATCGTTAACCTACAGGTGAGCCACAGTTGGAGTGATAGTAGGCTATGGAAGGGTTGTTGTCCACACCTCTCCCTCAACATCTCTAGTAGTCATGCGTGACACCTTTACTCCACATGTGAGTCTAGTCGACAAGATATCGTCAACGTGCATCATCAATGAATCATGCCAAATATAATACCCATAATCATATCATCTAATCAGATGCACAAATGTCATATATACAACAATCAAACCCCAATAGTCCACTCCCCAACTCGATCCGGAGTCCAAGGGGTTTCATCGATGCCTCTGCATCCTCGAGGTCCAAAATCCTGCACACTCAGGAAAACCAATTCAATAGCACATGTCTATGTCAATACAACAAAATAACACGTCATCCATTCATAACGCCTCATAATCATAATCACATTCCCAATAGTATAATAATCCGGATCACTTGTGAGCAAGTGTCCTCAAAGAATAAGTTCCCTCAGAGTGCACAAGAGCGGGATGTTACACATTAATTGTAAAGTGTATTTCACTTAAATTATAAAATTGAATTAGTGTAAGTAGCTCGAACATTTTATTTCAAAGCTATTTATTTTGCATGAAACTTTAATTTATAAAGTAATTGCATTGTAAACGTGATCCCCACTTATTCTATAAAAGTAGGTCACTTTATAAAAAGCTTATTTGTAAAAGTGAGGTTATTGGGATTGGTATGACCATGTGGAAAACATTCTAATTTCCATGTGGATATTTGGTTACCATTTATTTTTTGTCGAACAGGAATAACTTTCACATCTGAAGTCCGTTTTTCATTTCGATATTTTTGAACAACCTATTTTTTTGAGATTTTTCCATCCAGGCCATCAATTTTGGTGTTTTATGCATATTTATTATTTTCTCTCCCAGTGATATTTTTCCTTCTAGTACCAACTACTTCCAATTGAAATACCATATGGAGGATTTATTAATAAGTAGAGGATTGCACGAGATTACCTTGGGAAAAGAACAAAAGCCCATTGATGATGACATGTATGTCAAACAAATTAATATAAATGAAGAAGGCCATGGAATAATTGGACTCTCCATCTCTCCTGATTTAAGGTTTCACCTTAAGAAAATTAATGCCCCCAATAAATCTTGGGAAAAGATTGAGGTTGTGTTTGGTAAACACAATACTATTCAAGCTCGACAATTGGAAAATCGGTTAATGACTTTAAGTCCAAATTGTTTTCCTTGCACTAAAGACTACTTATCTAAGTTCAAAATACTTATACTTTTGTGTATCGATTTCCAACTAGATATGAAGGAATATCGATGCATATATGTTATTCTTTATAATCTTGGTAGTGCATATTTTTTTTTTGTATCTACCTTTAATGCCACTAGAAAAGCTCTAGGGATTTCTTATAAAGATTCCTCTCCTGAGTCCTTTTTTGATTCTATAATTCGAGAGAAAAATAAGCTTATGCAACTTCGATTAATTATCACTGTACGTACATCCAACAAATCCTTTGTGCTCTAGAAAAAAGATAAATCCAAGAATCTAGTAAGAAACAACATCCTTGCTACACTGAAAAGAAAAGCAAGGATCCCAAAACCTCTCAACCACATTATGCTCCTAATGGTGACAAAGGAGAAAAATTTTAAATTATGAAGAATGCCAAACATTGCAACTTTTGTGGGAAATATGGTCATGAGGAGTCCAAGTGTTTTAAAAATATGGAATCTTTAGAAGTGGCGATGCAGAAGCACAACATCAATATTGATTCTACCTCTTCTTCTTCTTCTCATGGACATCCATTTTCTACTTATGGTTTCTCCTTCAGTGCAAATTCTACTTCTTCTTCTCATGAGTGGCTTACTAATTCTATAGCATCTTGTAATGTGGCTAAGGATAAATCCATATTTTCTTCTCTTAATGAATGTTACACCAACAAAACATTTGTTGGTGATGATAGATCTCTTATTATTGTAGGGCCTAGAATAGTTCAGGTAGATAATGGTCATTCCAATGATGTATTATGTGTTCCAAAACTTTCCTACAACCTTCTATCAATATAGCAAATCACTCATTCAATTGAAGGTAAAACCATAGAGTTTCCACCTCACCAAGTTGTAATGAAGGATCTGAAACATCCTAAGCATGTTCTTGCAACTAGAATTGTTGATGATATTACCAGGTTGTACAATTTTGACAACTTTGAGTCATCACCTTTTCCATGATTTGTTTTTGCTCACAGCGATGACTTGAATTTTTTTTGGCATGAGCGGTTTGGTCATTTAAACTATCATTCATTATAGCAACTATGCAATCAATAGATGATGACTCATCTTCCTCTTGTTTCTTTCCTCTTGGAATTCCTTGACACCTTTGCATCTTGTTCATAGTGACTTCTGTGGAACACTTTCTCCTCATTATTTTTATGGGTGAAACTATTTCTTAACTTTCATTGATGAATTTTGCAGACACACTTGGGTTTACTTATTAAAACTTAAGAGTGAAATTTTTGACAATTTTTTGGCATAGAAGGTCCTTGTAAAAATGCAATTTGGACAAGAACTTCAAAAGTTAAGAATGGATAATGGAGTGGGATATGTGAAAAATTAACCTACAAGTTACTGCACTGCATAGGGTATCCAAATAAAACACATTGTTCCATATATACCACAACAAAATGGTTTTGTTGAGAGAAAGAACTACACATTAAAATAAATGGCTAATTGTATGATCTGATCTAAGGGATTAATTCTAAAGTAATGGGTGGAATCCATTAACTGTTAAAAATACATAGTAAATCACACTCCCACAAAGGCTCTTAAAAATATAGCACCGAAAAAAGAATGGAATAACATTAAGCTAGTTGCAATCCACTTCCATGTATTTGGCAGTGTAGAATGGCCTCACATTCTTGATGATAAAAGGAAAGCATTGTAGTCTAAACATGAGAACTGCATATTTGTTGGTTATTATGAAGATGTCAAAGGTTACAAAACTCTACAACCACATTTTAATGAAATGATTATTAGAAGAGATGTTAAATTTAATGAAAATTTGTTTTCCTATGATCCAAATTCGATGTTTGTTCCTTCTTCGGCCTACGATCCATATTTGATATGTTTTCCTTCTTATGTTCCTACGTTGGTTTATTCTTTTTCAAATGATGACAATTAAGATGAAAATCCACCTATGCCTACTCACCTTCCTCCAAATGAGTCCATTGAACCTGAACCTACACCAACACCACCACTTCCTAGATGGGTCTATTCAACATGAGAAAAATCTATTCATATTATCGGTGATCGTTCAAATCAACATAAAACACATTCAAAGTTCCAATGAGACTCTTCTCTTTTGGCTCAAGCTTCAAAGATTCATGTTCAATATACATTTGAAAAATCTTCAGGTCATCCAAATTGGGGCACATCAATGAATGAAGAGTATAATTCTTTAATGGAAAATGATACTTGGGAGCTTGTACCTCTTCTGAAAGGAAGAAAACTTGTTAAATGTAAACGAGTGTACACAAATAATTATGCATTATATGGAAGTGTTAAAAGACACGAGGCCTGATTAGTTGAAAAATAATCTCTCAAGTTGAATGCATAGAATATCATGAAACATTTTCCCCTGTAGCCAAAATGAATTCCATCTGCCTTGTTCTAGTCCCTTGTTGCCGCACATAAATGGGAGGTCCATTAGATGGATATTAAATATGTCTTCTTGCATGGGTATTTGGAGGAATGAATATACATGAAACAATCTCTTAGCTATGTCTAGAATGAATCTAGCCTTGTTTTCCACCTTAAGAAATATATTTATGGTATTAAGAAAGATCCTTGAGCTTGGTATGCCAAAATGGATAACTTTCTTCTTCATATTGGATTTTCTAGATGACATTTTGACCCTAATGTCTATACCAAGGAAGTATGGATCCATCTCATAATCATTTTTCTTTACGTTGATGACCTTATCCTCACTAGTAGTGACCCAAAACTTTTAAAGCATGTGGAAATTATCCTTAAGAAGAAATTTGAAATGACTGACTCCGACTATTTTCACTATTTTCTTTTCCTCCAATTTTTGCAAAGAATGAAGGAATTTTTATTTCCCAATCTAAGTATGTTTGTGACCTTCTTCGTCACTTTCACATGGAATATTCAAAATCATCCCGTTCTACATTCTATTATGAATTCAAAATGGTTGCCACATGTACTTCTGTAGACATTGATGCCACTTTGTACCATCAGTTAGCTGGTATCCTCTTATATTTGACTCACAACCATCCTGATCTTACCTTTGTTGTTGTTCTTATTTAACGGTATATGAAAACACCCATTGAAAAGTATCGAAAATAGTACTTTGGTATGTATGGGGTACATTTAAGTTTGGGATACATTACAATTCAGGGGTAACTCCTTTGTTGGTTGGTTTCAGTGACTTAGGTTGGGATGATGAACCTGATGATTGAAATTCTATTACATATTATGTTTTGAGCCTTACTTCAATACCTATCACTTAGGCTTGTAAGAAACAATAGGTTATTTCTATTTCTTTAGTAGAAGCAAAGTGCTTAGCAGTGGTTAAAGAAAGAAAAGAAGCCTCATGGATTTAATTTATCCTTTCATATTTTGGATTCTAGCAACAACATCCGACCACCCTCTAGTGTGAATCAAAGTGCCATCAAGCTCACGAAATATCTAGTTCAACATCATTGTGGAAAACACATCAAGATACACATGCACTTCATCAAAAATATCATTCATGATCGAGTTATTTAAGTGCAATTTTTCCCTACAAAAGATCAAGTTGCATAAATTTTCACAAAGTCTCTTAAAAAAATAAAATTCTTCAAACCTTGATCTATGTTAGGGGTGCAGGAAGTTGTCATTAAGGCGGGATAGGATCTAATGCCTCCTTTCTTCTCCTATTGTTTCATATTTGTAAATCCTTCAATCCTATCCCAAGCTGTTCTCAAGGGGGGATGTTAGGATATTTAGAAACGTAGAAGTTATTTAATGTTAAGCCCTGATATTGGATCATTACCCCTTGATTGGGGCATATTACATTAGTAATGTTATTTTATTTATGTCGGCTTTATTCCATTAGTTGTAATTATACCTACTAGTCTCCGATATATACTAAGGAGACATTTTCATTTGGAATCATCATGTAGTTGAACATTTATGTGGGGAAAAAGGGAGGTTGCCCCCTCGAAGAGGCTTATTATCTAAAATTATCTCTTCTTCTAGGCGTTGAGTACTTATTCTAAGGTTTTTCTATGCTATATTGATATTTGGTTCTTAACATATGGTATCAGAGCTCAAGGTCTTGGGGTTTCGCTCCTACATATGAGACACCATGGAATTTTCGATATAATGTTTTTTCTAAAATGATTAAGAAGGAATGGATTGGAGGGTATTTAGTATACGAAGCAAGGTATGTTGGGTTAAAAATTCATCTCCTGAGGCTTATACTTTCGAATATATAGCCTTTGTAATCTAGGTTTCTGGAATCATCTTGAATTGAGTCATTGCAGAATCTTCTCTTTAAAAAAAATTCTGTAACGTTTCAGCCCCTGAAATCTATAGTCTATTCTAAAAAATTAGTAAGGTATCTATGGTAGAAATTTTAGTTTCTGGGTCATCGTAAATTTGTAGATACACCCTGTGGAAGATAGGGTATCTGACTAGTCCTATTGACTAGTCTCAAGCATGTGTTCCGGGTAAAACAATCATAACTTATTACTAGAGTATCCAACTTGAGTGAGACCTGTTGCATTGGATATTGGACAGACCTTAGTAGTTTTGGTATGAGTTTCAAAATTTTATATCAATTATTTTGTGCAGGGCATGCTATAAAAGTGAGATCTCCCGGAAAGGACAAAAATTAGCAAGTTGTGGGGAAGTTACCGTAAATTCCACTTGGCACATCCATTTTTTATCAGACCTATGGCATTGAAGATAAGAAATATCAGAAACCTATAAAAAATAAAATTTCATACTCAGAAGGGATGAAATTTTGGAGATACAATAAAAGGAATATTGTCTAGCAAAACCACCTCAAAATCAAGGTTTAAAGTGATACTTGGCCAACATGCGACCAAAAAAGGGAACTTATACACCAAATATGCCTCCAGACAATCCTTCTTGGACTCTTGATGAAGGTGAAGAAATGATTAGGGACATAAATGATTTACAAAAGAAGATAGCAACAAAAGATGAACTACAAGAGATGATAGATTCAACAGATGCTAAGTTTAAGGCAATAAATACTAAGATGGATTCTTTAAAAGGGGAGATCATGGAAGCATTGAAAAATTTCCTAATAGAGAGGACACCTAAAAGTGAAAATGTATCCCATGAAATTCATGATGAGGACACAAGGAAGGTGAATCAAGAATGGAGAAACTCCAACTTTGGGTTGAAGACCAACCACGTTCCTAAGATCGATATGAGGAAGTTTAATGGAAATGACCCAATCACGTGGATACTTCAAATGGAGAAATTATTTGATCTACATAATGTGCCACATACACAAAAGGTACGAATTGCTTCTTTATATTTAGAACCCAATCAATTTGTATGGTATCGATGGTTTTGTTCTCGCAAATCACTTGTCACTTAGACAAATTTCACAGAAGAAATGATAGCACACTATGAGGATTCAAGGAGCAATACCTTCTTTAGCCAATTGATAAATCTCAAGAAAAAGGGTTCAGTTAGCGAGAACATTGAGAACTTCCAAAGATTGAATATAAAGGTAACATATATTCCATATGAGCACTTGATTGATGTATTCATAGGATCTTTAAAGGATAGCATTCAACATGAGGTTCACCTTTGGGAACCCAAATCATTGGAGAATGAATTTAAGGTGGCAAGAAATGTTGAAAGTAAAAATATGGCTATGGCTACTAGAAGAACCAATCCTAACATTTATAGAGACAATAATTATCCTTCTTCTAAAACACCTCAACCTACAAGGTTGACACCTCAACAATTGGAAGAAAGAAAAGCAAAAGGTTTATGATTTAATTGTGTCACCAAGTGAAATAAGGGACATAAGTGTGGTGAGAATAAATTATTCTACATAGATTGTGAAGAGGAAGAAGAACAAGAACAAGAACCATCTCAAGATGAAAACGTAGAAGCAATTTCGTCTGAAGAGTTGACTCCCACGATATCATGTAATGCATTGGCTGGAACTAGCACTCCTCAAACCCTGAAGATCGAAGGATACATCAAAAAGAAAAAAATAATAGTCCTAATTGATTCTNGGCACTACTCATAATTTCATTCACTATAAATTAGCCAAAGCTCTCAATTGCTTTGTATATCCAGCGCCAGAGTTTCAATTAATGATTGCAGATGGAGGAACTATAAATTGCTCAGGAAAATGCAATAAGATCAATCTTACTATGGGGAATATGTAATGAACTGTCCAATGATTTCTATACCCATGGGTGGTGCTTATGTTGTACTAGGAATCCAATGGTTACAATCATTAGGAACAGTGGCTTTTAATTTTCAAGAACTTTTCATGAAATTTTCATTGGAAGGAAACGAAATTGAGTTAAGAGGTATCACAGGGAAACTCGGTAAGGTGATAAGCTCTAATGTCATGACAAAATTATTGAAAAAGGGGCATCAAGGTGTTATTGCACAACTATTCTCACTAGATGTTCAAACATCTAAGGTATCTATTCCTGAAGATCTCCAAGGGATCATTGATAAGCATTCCAAAGTATTTGAATATATTCCCAAAGGTTTTCCACCCACTCAAAATCATGACCATGAAATTCACCTAATTCCTGGGAATGTTCTTCGTAACATCAGGCCATACAGATACCCTTATGCCCAGAAGAGTGAAATTGAGTGCATGGTTGAAGAAATGTTAGAGGCTGGCATTATTAGACCTAGCCAAAGTTCTTACTCTGCACCGGTGGTAATGGTATTCAAGAAAG
>JASDQU010014356.1:0-25557 GCA_032191745.1 Picea mariana
CATAGTGCTCTGGCTCAGGGTACTCTTCGCGCGCACGAGAGGCCTCGTCGCGATGGCTTTCCTGTGCAAAAACATGCGGATTAATGGCATGGGTCCTGCGAGCCGGTAGATGCATTTAAACCGCGTCCCGGCTCGCCTCCGCATGGCTCTAGTGCGCCACCTGTCACCCCATACGTGAGATTATTATTATTATTATTATTATTATATGTTTTAATGTTTTTAAAAAATATATTTTATTTTTTTATATAAAAATATTTTAATTTTTTTATTAAAAATAAAAATAAAAATTAATTTAATTATAAATTAATATGAGTTTTTAAAAATAATTAAAATAATATAATATAATTTCATATTAATTTATAATTTATATTTAATAAAAGAATATACATTCCACTAGAAAGGACGATTTAAATATAAATACTCTAGAATTTTTTTATATATATATTTTTTCTCTTTGAATCAAGATTATCTACTTAGATGGTAAGTGGATTAATAAGTGCAACACTAACCATGCAAACCTTTTCTTTTTAAAAGTTTGTTTTAGTATTTTTAATCTTATTTTGATTTTTAAAGATTGGAAATAAATTTTCCTAACTTTTTTTGGTTTTCAGGGGTTAATAAGTTATGCAGATAGTCAGTGTTAAACATATTGTGAAATTGAGACTTAATGTGGGATAGAAAAAAATGCTCAAAGACAAAACATTTTTCATCCTCAATTTTTTTAGTATTGTAACGATTACATATTCGTATTTTAAGTCTTGTTCAATGTCCAATTTCACTATGAAGTTCATGATAGTTCATTCTTTATTTTTAGCAATGCTAATTTTCTTCCTATGATCAGCTAATTATAGTAGAAATATAATCTTGATCTTTTAAAGTACACTAACTAGGGGTTAATGATCTATATATAGTACACTAACTTTCTCTTATTCTAGATATTTCATTGTTTCATCACATTCTCTCTTTAAATTTAGTTGTGATAGTGCTTTTGATGGTATCTATATTTTGTATTATGGTCTCCTCCTCTATTCTCCAATGGTTTAAACAATAATCAACCTCCTTGTCCCACCCTCTCTTAATCCTCAAGTGCCTTTTATTGGAATTCAAGTGATGTTAGCAAGCATCTTACCTTCATGTTAATCATCTTTATATGCTTGTACAATAAGTACCTAATCATAGCTTTATTCTCAAAGAGCATAAGCTGAATCTCTAAAAGGAGGATTGGATAGGGTATGTTGAGATTATTAACTATAAAACATTTATGAATTTGCTTGATTTTTCTCCAGGCTTCTCTAGAAATGTCACAACCTCCAACTTCACAACCATATAAGATAGCTGGAATCACAAGTGTGTGAAAGAGTACTTTATTTTTTTTTCCCAAAGCAAAAAATATACTACTTTATAGTTATTCTCAAGACCAAAATATGCTTTCCATCCTCCATAAAAAAATTTCTCAACACTATAGTAATATTTTTCTCAACATTATAATTATACTTGAGTTTGTGATGAGGATCATCTCCAACATACTCGTAAAAATTAACTTCCTCTAAGTTGTTATTGTCTTATGTAAAATAAAAGTAAGTGATTTTATTGGATATGATGATCATCACTTTATGTTATCAATATTACTCACATAGTAGAGCTAGAACAAAAAATTGTGAAGCCTTGGTTGTTTGTCAAGATCAAAAAACTCCTATAAAAAAGAACAATGTCATTCATGTAAAGGATAAGGATGATTACTATTATAGCCAAAATAGTGCCAATGCAACCTATTTCATCTAAACATGTTTCTAACATCTTAATATAAATGAAAAAAAGAGTAAGAAACAAAGGAAAACATTGATTAACCTCTATATTTTTATAACTATTTATTTTTAAAAAAGTATATAACTATACACAATTACTTAATTCATTATTACGAACTATATATTGAAGTCATATTAAGCTTTATTTACTATTTCATCATTTCAAATATTTTATAGAGAGGGAGGTCGAGCAAGCATGCATAATCATCTCACAATTTATAAACTATTATGTTACTAGGGTGATCACTACCTTTATGGATACCTTCATTGGCATAAGGACTATGGTATGTTGGGACTTATAATATGCTATCGTACACTAGACCTATCAAACAATGAGAGAAAGCACACAAAAATGATCCAACTCAAATATATGCAAGTAAAAGTCAACATATAACCATGTGTTTATGCATAAAAATGAGCCTCCACCTTTATAATGTTTCCATGTTTTCCAAATTATGCAAAATTTAACCAAGACATCGAGCATAAATACTTATTCAACACATGGTGTAGGTATATTTCTCTTAACCCTAAATTTATTATGCATTAAGAAAGATAAAAAAAATCCTAAGATACAAACCTTTTAATGTTTGTAAAATAATAAAAAATCAATGATTAAGAGGGAGCAATGTTAGTTGTATCTATTTAATTATTAATTTTATGTTGGTTATTTATTTCCTCTTTAGACATTTTATGTACGATTCATTTTCTCATTTTAATTTAATAGTGTTGTCTAAATAACATTATCTTTTTCATTGAGGTTGAAGATGGTTTTGAAGGAAAATTAAGCTCAATGGGTGTTTGTGGTTTTTTTCACCTATGAATAAGATGGCTTGGAAACTCTTTAGTGATGAAAAGCAAAGGGTACTCTGTGAAGAGGAGAAAGTTGTTGAGAATATCTACGTTAAGAGAAAGGAGCTAGAGGGTAAATAAAAATTGAAGCAAAAGATGGAGAAGGAAACGATGAACTTGGCAAACCCTATCTCCAAGGAGGTGATGATAGAAGCGACTAATGGTTGTGATGATACAATTCCAAGGCAAGTGGATACAATCGTATATGAAGGAAGATTTGTCCCATTGGATTTCTCTTCAAGACATGAGGCCCTAGTGTTATCCATGGAATCCAAGAGGGGTGTCATTGTAACTTACAGGGAAACAAGTCCTCTCAAAAACAAAAGCAAGAAATTCTCTCAGACCCAAGATGGTAGGTGTTTTCCTAGTTTTAAGGGATGGCTATCAATCATGAAGCCTCAGGAGTTGGGTGAGGCCACTGAAATTCTTCAAATATTTGTGAAGTCCCTTACAAGGGAATCCCTCTATTTTCAAGTGAAAGATAGGGATTTAGTTTCCATTTTAAAGTCTTAGATTCAAAGGAGGGAGGGGATTCCTTGAATCCATCGGAGGCTACCCTTTGATGGAAGGAAACTTCTAGATCATTTCCTTCTCATGGATTATGGCATCATTAATAATGCTTCCATGCAACTAGTATTGAGACTTCTTAGAGGATCCCTTTGTGCGAGTGTGCCTTACTCCTCCTATCCCCACTCCTTTAAGGATGTAGTGAAGGCGAGTCACTTTGCTCCTTTAAAGTCTAAAACCCCCAGTTCAACCTACATAGTGGAGAAATCATAAGACATTCTAGTTCTGGAAGTAGAAGATCCAATGGTCTATGTTAATGACTTAATGTATTAAACAGATGCCATCATTTTTTGCTTCAATGGATTTTGGGTCTCTGTAGCAGAGCTTCTTGGGTGGTTGAACTAGAACTAGACTACCAACCATGAGATGCTCCTTTGCTCCAAGGGATTCTTCATTGTAATTTTTAAAACTATTTAAGACCATAAAAAAGTGTCCGATGAAGGGCCCTAGTTTTGGGGAAAAGTGAGCCTCTCCTTTCTATTGAAATATTGTGTAATTGCAAAGAATATTCTTATCCCCTTTTTGCGGATTAGTCAAATCCTAAATGTAATATGCAAATTAAGAAGTCACCCCCCCAAGCAAATTAAAGTGGTTCTAACTACCCAGAAAGAAAAGTCGGCCCTGCCAGTGAAGAGACACCTCCTTTCAATGCTTGCTAGTTTGTATAAATAAAGAAATCCATCGCCTCATTTGTTCACTCACTCAGCTCACTCATCTAGTGTGAAAATATTGAAGGAAGCTGCAGTTACCAGTTTTCGGAAGAAGGAAAAGAGAGAGGCGCATTTCTTGGGAGAGGATATTCTCTAGTGTTTGGTTTATTGTCTTGGCATTGGATTGGGTATGGTTATTTGATTATTTTTTGGTCTAGCATCATGGTAGTTTGTCTCTCATAGAGAGAGAGAGTTATTCTGGTACTATACTTGGTTATTGAATCTATATTAAAGAATTTTTGCTGGGTTTTCTTCCCCTTGAGGGTTTCCCATGATAAATGCTTGTGTACTTTGTGATCTTGTTTCTTTCAGTAAGATCCTTATTATGTTGTTGTTATAACTGTAATAATTACTATTGAACCCAAGATTAATAATAACAACTTAATAATTAAACTTAACATGGGATCAGAGAAGGCTTGAAAGAGCATTGTCGTAGATTCAGTCTTCAGTTTTGTCGAGATTCAAAAATTAGGNTATTGAACCCAAGATTAATAATAACAAATTAATAATTAAACTTAACATGGGATCAGAGAAGGCTTGAAAGAGCATTGTCGTAGATTCAGTCTTCAGTTTTGTCGAGATTCAAAAATTAGGGTTTCTTGACTATTTGGAATTTTTGACTGCAAACGACATTGAGAATTGCGCCCTTACTAGGTGCATCTTTTGGCACAAGAATCAAATATTTTCAGTGGGCAGAACTCCTGAAAAGTCAAACCCTAGTTTGAATTGGTACCAGAAAACCAGAACCAGAACTAGAAAGTTGTAGTCCAGAATTTCGCAGGTCCAATTTCAAGGGTCAGAAATTGGAATTTTCAGAAACTGGCTATACCAACATACTCGCCTTAGTCCATCGCATATTTTGGTGAGTTCAGTTTTCAGATCCAAGAAATTTGATTTTTCTATTATTTGTATAGCCCGGAGGGCTAGGGTTTCTACTGCAAGAAAGAATGGCTACCGGTATGAGGGTAGAGGACAGGCTAGAAGGATATGGAAACTTAAGATCTTGGAAGCATAGGTTGCAGATGATTCTAGACGAGAATGATCTCCTAGAACATGTTACAATGGGTGTACCAGAACCAGAGGAAGAACATCAAAAGACCAAGCACAAGAAGAATGAAAAGAAAGAAAAGATAATCATGTCAGATTCAATAAAGGATCACTTGATCCCTCATATATCCGAACTACAGACAACAAGGAAAATGTATGAAGCACTCAACAGGTTATATGAAAGCAAATACATTAGCCAGAATCTTTCCTTAAGAAATCAACTTCGTAATATGAAGATGGAAAACTCAGAATCTGTATCATCCTATCTTATGAGAGTTTCTCAGATTAGAGATCAACTTGCAGTGACTAGAGATGTCATTAGTGACAAAGAGCTTGTACCACAACCCTAAATGGGTTGCCAACATTTTGGATTCCTTTTGTACAAGGAGTGTGTGCAAGAAACAAGTTACCCAAGTTGGATAAGTTATGGGTAGATTTCACACACGAAGAATCTAGACTTGTAGACCAACAAAAGAGTTTAATTATTGACAAAGAGAAAGCTCTTACAATTCAAAAGAACAAAAGAAGTTCCTTCAGGAAGAACAATAAAGAAGCTAAATCCATAAGAGTTCCAGATAAGAAGAAAGATGTTTCAAAGATCAGATGCTACAACTGTCAAAAGTTGGGACACTTTTCCTATGACTATCCTCAAGGAAAAGGGAAAAGAAAGCATCAAGTACATGTGGCAGAGGAAGAGGAATCTCCTCCCTCAAAGAAAGCTTTAGTAGAAATTGAGAAATATGTACTTTAAGTTGAAGATAGTTGATCTGAAGAAAGATAGCAAATGGTGGAGTCCGTGGAGCCTCCCCACACAAAAACAAAAGATAAGTATTCATGTTTATTTTTAGTATCTTGTTTACTTTAATACTTTATCATTACAAGTTAGATTTTTGTGAGAATGTTAATTAACCTCGTTTTATTTCAGTGTCTATGAAGAATTATCAAAGAAGAGGATAAATAAAGAGATAAAATATTTAGTTCAGGTATGATCACTCATGAGAGTGACAAAGGTATGTGTTTAGCTATGATAGTAAGGGAAAATCTGGTAATTTCATAGCTTGAGTGAAAAAGAGTTCAAAAGTCTTAATCATGATATAGATTTATTTGATTACTGCTTATTGTTACTGACTGAATGGCTAAGTGACATATCTCAGAAAGCATATTGTAAGTAAGTTTACAAGTCTCAGAAGAAAGAACTTATGTCTTGACTTGCAGAAGTTAGACAACATGAGAAGGAATTATGATATGGTGACAGTCAGTAAGAACTAGACAATATCCAGTATTTATATAGGAGCATGAGGCTCCTAAAGATGCAGAACACAAATGTTCAATATGAAGGGAGAGATGGATACTCAGATATAGTTGATGAGATGCAGGTAACTGCAGGTTGCTCTAGTACCATTCTTATAGATGTAGAGGGAGGAAGTTGATCCAGTATGAAGTCAGAAAGAAAGAAATGTTCGAACTCAAGAAGGAACCCATGATATGACAGAAGAGAACCTCAAGCATGATGATTATCAAATGTTACACAGTTAAATAAGCTCTTAGTTTGGTGCAAGAGGGAGGTGTGTCTCCGAGTTCGAAATGGAGGATTGTGATTTGGTGTAGTTAGGAAAGAAGTGGTCCATGGAATAGTTTACTCAGTGAATGAGTAATGAGATATTTTGATCAAGATGAAATTTATCCAGTAGATGGATGGTGCCCAACAGATGGGTAGCATGGTATTATACCATGGAAAGATTTTGGACCACAAGATATTTTTTTCAGATCCCATAGCTAGACCTTCATAGAGAAGGAATGATAAATCCCACAGGTTGACCTTCATAGATAAGGGAAAGAGAAGAGACCTTTGTAGAGAAGAAAGAGACCTTCATAGATAAGGAAGAGACCTTCGTAGAGAATGAAGAGACCTTCATAGAGAAGGGGAATGAGAAATTTTCCAAGGTTGGCCTCCGTCCAAGTGTTGAGTTTTGGATACTCTAGAGACATGCTAGAATACCCTCGTAGAGAGGGGTGTGACCACCCTCGTAGAGAGGAGTGTGGATGTTTCTCCAAGGGACAACGTGAAGATACTCTCCTCTGGCCAAGGATTGAGTAGCTTGGAACACAAACCTTGACCATGCGGAATCGTTAGTTGGGTCTCGAGGTTTGTGTCGTGATCCTGCGTGGATCATAGAAAGGGAATCTAGTCTTGCCTAGGCTAGCATCTTAGCTTCTCTAGTTCATGTGGGATGACTAGGAGTGAAGCTATGGTAGTATTCCTCCCCAATGGATGGGTGAGATAGATGATTACACGAGAAGGGAGAACATAAAAGGAATGGAAAAAATCATAGAATATCTTCTGTGTGAAGATAAGAAAGAGTATCTTATGTGTGAAGATGAAAGAAATAAAGAGTATCTTCCGCGCGAAGATAAAGAGAACAAAACTTCTTTAATATGGATTCATGGAGAACCAATCAGTGATCATGATGCCGTATGACCAAGTGGATTATATTGATGCCTCATGTTATCCAGTTGATGTTGTTACCCAATTGATGATGTTTCTTTGTTGACGATGTTACCCAGTTGATGATGTTGTCAAGTTGATGATGTTGTCAAGTTGATGATGATTATCTAGTTGATGATATTTCCCAGATGATATTTTTCAATTGATGATGACATCCAGTGACCTGCCAAAATATAAAGAATATCCTTCTTGTTAAGAGGGAGTGTTGAAATATTGTGTAACTACAAAGAATATTCTTATCCCCTTTTTGTGGATTGGTCAAATCCTAAATGTAATATGAAAATTAAGAAGTCGGCCCCCAGGCAAATTAAAGTGGTTCTAACTACCCAGAAAGAGAAGTTGGCCCTGCTAGTGAAGAGACACCTCCTTTCAATGCTTGCCAACTTGTATAAATAAAGGAATCCAACGCCTCATTTGTTTTCTCACTCTGCTCACTCATCTAGTGCGCAAATATTGAAGAAAGATGCAATTACCAACTGCCGGAAGAAGGAAGAGAGAGAAGCACATTGCTTGGGAGAGGATATTCTCTAGTGTTTGGTTCATTATCTTGGCATTGGATTGGCTATGGTTCTTTGATTATTTTTTGGTCTAGCTGCATGGTAGTTTGTCTCTCGTAAAGAGAGAGTTATTCTGGTACTTTACATGGTTATTGAATCTATATTAAAAAAGTTTTGTTGGGTTTTCTTCCCCTTGAGGGTTTCCCAGGATAAATGCGTGTGTACTATGTGATCTTGTTTCTTTCAATAAGATCCTTATTATGATTTTGTTATAACTGTAATAATTACTATTGAACCCATGATTAATAATAACATCTTAAGAAAGAAACTTAACACTTTCAACCTTGGTTCCCAGAGTTTTATCCAAGATCCATAAATATCTCAACAACCCCAGGTTGAGTAAGAATTCCAAATATTCCCCTCCACTTGTGGTATGCGAATTTTCTTCAACTATTGGAAACTCTTTGGGTCAATTTATTAAATTAGATGTATATTGAATTTATTGATGTCTTATCACATATGCTCATATGTATTGAGCTCTACCTAACTTGTGGTTTACTCGACAAGATACTTGTAGAATGCTCAGATCTTACTTCACCCAGTTGTTAGAGTGTGAAAACACAGCTTTCAAATGTAGATAGTGTCAACAATTAGGACCCCTCCATGATGCATGTCCATCTTCTCCTACCTCTTCTTAGTCCCATGGCCATATGAGAAATTTGAGAGGATAGAAATCAACAAAGAAAAAGGTGTTTGCTCCATCCAACAAGCCACATCCAAACAACCCATAGGTTGCATCAGAGGAGAAATTGGAGCATCCAAATGCAGAGGTGCATGTTCAAGATACCCTTGATGGTGGAGGGGAGAAGGAATTGTTATCCCCTAGCCTAGGGATAACTAAGGAGATTATTTCTCGAGGCCCACAAGTCCTATACATGGAGTACTGAGATCCAAATTGACTTGAGCATGGCCCTGGAGGGCCCATCCTTTTCTTCTTCAGTGCCTACACTTTGTTGGCAACAGAAGCATCCATCACCTCAGCCTGGTCCTACAGCAGAAATGGATCTTGCTCCATGAGGTAATGAGTCTGGGTATCATGGTATGTGTCACTATGATTCTCAAAACATTTGAATATGTGCATTTAATTATTTTTGCTTCTAACGTGTGCTTGTACCTTACGCCTTTCCACTTGACCACACCTGGGGGGAATGACAGGTTGCTCTAGTAAGCTGGTTCCCATAGGGTTTGAGTTTCCACTAGGGGGATTCATGAAAGATCATCGTCCGTTCCCACCATACTTACCACTTTTCATCTTTTTCCTGCTCATCCATCCCATGCACTGGTTTGGGTATTGGGTTGGCCAAACTATCCAAGGGTTGTACCTTACCTTGTGGGAAGAAGAAGCTAAAGGCCCAGAGGATAAAAGTAGCTGGAAAAAGATAAAATCCAAAAGAATGAGACCTTGAGATGCTTCACCCAAGGATCCCCGAGAATAAAAGACTTCTTAGCAAGAAACAAAGGGACCCATAAAAAATAATAGATCAAGACCTAGTTGGAGGATCGGGGGTCTCATCACGAGCCGACCTATTAGGTCCATGAGCATGTAGTGGTATGACACTACCATTGAACTGGTCACCATGCCAAGGTAGTGGCTCTTGGTAGAATAACTAAGAGAAAGGGGGTCTCATCACGAGCCAACCTTCTCATTTCCATGAAATGATTGTGGGTAACATTGCCACCATTGGTCACCACGCCAGGGCGGTGTCCCCCAACTAGTCTCTTGAAATAAAAAGCAATAAGAATAAAAGATAAAAGGCATGAATGGGCTTGGAAACATTTTCATCCATGACAAGGTGCAACTCACCCTCTTTAGAGGCACCCACAGGTAAGCCATACATTTCCCTGTTATCACTGCACCCATTGCCCAAACATTCCCTACCACCTCATCCACTTACATGGTCTGGATTTGACTTCACCTGGGAACATACCACATCCAATGAGAATTAGCCCAATAGGATGTCCTAACATCCCCTCCAAACTTGGCTTGTAGAATATCATAATGTATTTGAGCACTTTTTCAGGTAAAGGAGGTTTCATGCACATGTTTAAATAACTCGATGATTAGATGTGATTGACATTACTATGATCCCTATGAATTATGAGCCCATGGAGGGTGTATTTTTTGATGTTGTAGGGCCACACCCGATGGACAGTTACATATAAAGAGATGATTAGTTCGTACCTCCATAGGGTTAAAATCCCACTAGATGGATGTTGTGACCCGAGCCAAGGGCAAAGACAGATCAAGGGTTTGCACAAGAGAGAGAGGAGGACGTTCCACCAGGGAAAACCTGGCAGGCCTGGAACCAGGGGGGTCTTTCCCTTTTCACCTTGATGTAGGCCTTGGAAATCCCATGACTTCACCTAGGTCACCCATGACGTCACCCAACGTTTTCGATACTTTGGAGGCAATTGTGTGCCAAGTGGCAGGATCCTGAGGCCCAAGGAGGCCTAAGGTTTTGCTCCAGGAGTCCAACGTTACCCTAAAGGGGCCTAACGTCACCCTAAAAGGGAACAACGTCATCTTTACAACTTGATTTAGGGTTTATTTATGACATTTAATGTAAAAACTGGATATTATGTGTAACTGGCCATGTCGGCCTTTTTGACCTAATACTAGTCATTTTAACTGTATAAATAAGAGGAAAATCACTCTTATTTTTCATCATCTTTCACTAACACAAGGGAGGTCTGAAATTTGCGCCCTCCTTAGGGTTTATTTGCTGAAATTTTAGGCGCACTTCTTGGAGGAGGCTTAATTTGGTGTTTCTTGGCATTTTTCTTGGTGGAAAATATTCAACTAGGCTTATTGCTAGATTATTCTTGGTGGATGTAAGTGAATTTTTGAAATCCTTCTTTGATTTGAATGGTTATGGTACATTTAATTTGCATTTATTCCACGATTATGAAATTGCTAGTTTAAAACCCTAGGAGAACAAGCACATGTTATTGTCCTTATCTTAACAATTTTTCACCTACTAGATTGTGCTAGAAACCCTACCTTTGAAGCATTGCACTAGAGCCCTGCCATTGCAAAACTCTAGTGTCATTTGCTTCATCAAACCATTAATTGTTTCAATCTTGAGCTAAAGAAGAAGGAAAACCGCTAGGGCCTAGGGTTACCTACTTCCTAGTAGCCGTTTTGCTTTTAAGGCTTGTTGATTGAGGTATTGGGTTACCAACACCTCAATCATCATCCTTCTTGGTCCTTATCTCTTACATTATCATTTATTTCCTTCAAGTTTTGTTGCTGCAAGTGACTCCATTATCCCTAAAAGGCACTGATTTAGACCTTAAATTTGTTTGATTGATGAAACCAACCCTCAAATCTTTTACCTCAAGCAACCTACTAACATTTTCTAACCCTAGAATAACCTAAGCTACTAACAATATTGTTGTTGTTACTAAAGTAAGCTACAACCATTAATTGCAGCATTAAAAGCTTCTAAAAGAAGTTGAAAAGGCTGATTTATAAATTGTCTTGTTTGCTTCTAACAAATGGTTAACAAGTTGAAAGTATTATGATTTCAATGGTTAATGATTCTTAGTCATTTTGAAGCTATTTCAAGGCATTTAATGTGAAGTATTTCCTTATAAATATTGTTGTTATAATTTATGTTTACTTCATTATTATCAGCCAATTTCTTTTATTGAGAAAGTTTATGGTTTTATGAAGTGATAACCAACAAATGTACTTGCAAATATATATAGTTTCTTGTTGTTTTGTTCTAGGCAGGTACACTTTGACATATTATCTTTTCATTGGTTATAAAACCAAAATTTCTGATCGGTGGTGACTTGTGAGAGGGGATCTTTATCTATCCATTTTGACTTTTCCTTCTCAAACCCCCAGGTCACTGGGGATGTCTCCCCTGGGCCTACCACTCTAAATAGAAAGAAACATCATATTGAGGTGATAGTGATAGGATAGTTTCCAATTATGCCAATTTTATCTCCTTTAACCTTTCCTTCTATCAAAGTACAATTTGTGTGATAACATTTTGGCACCGTTGTCGGGGAACACTGAGTCAATTCTCCTCAAGACGAAACTTTTCGGTAAGCCTTTCCTCATAATCATTTACTTTGCAAAGATTACCTGACGACTCCATTGAGGGTGATCCCCTCATCCCTTTGATAGTTTCAAGAAAATTATCTGGCAACTCCAGTAACCTTTTCCTAGGGGCCACCTTACTCTCAATTCTGTGATATTTCCAAGTTATGGGATCATGGCGTCCTGGGAACAAGTGTATCCGACTATTGATTTCAAAAGTCTTCAAGGATACCCAACTTGCTTTGATACAAAATGGTCGAGCAACCCTCTGAGATTTGAAGGGGGCCTCCCAATTCCTCACATTGTAAGTTTTTTGAAATATATAAGCGAGATAGAATTCAAAGGGGAGGATGTTCTGGTAAAATTATTCATACTCTCTCTACCATCCTTTTTGCAATATTGGTTTAAAGGTTGTTTTGAATATAGAGGTATATCATATTTTGTACACCTCATCAGTAGTTTTATTGACTTTGTCAAACCACATTCCCAAACATATGAATATTCCCTTCAAAACTCACAATAGCCTTAGAGGACGAAGGATTCACCATCGATATTGTAGAAGATCTCAGGGACGCATATCATGCTCAATACCAAGAACCTTCTGATATTAAAGAAGATATTTATGAAGGAAATTGTCAACCCCTTGAAGAGGAGAAATATTTCTCCCATGATTCGATAGAGTGAAGTGAAACTAGAGAAGTGAATTATGAGGATGAAGCATTGGTAATCACTCCTCCATCTGACGAAGCTCTCCAAGATCCTATCTCTCCTGCACAAGATGAAGAGAATGAGGTGAGTCATTTTCCTTTCCAATTTTTTGATGATACCTTATTCTATGATTTAGACAGTGAAGAAGAAATGGAACCCCTGGACAAGCTAGAAGATGTAGAGGCAAGCCTTCCATTTGATGAAAATATCAAAATACTCGAAGCTCTTGCACAGGAAGAAGTAAGCAAGGTGAGTTACTTCTCTTTCCAAATTTTTAATGATTCTCTATCTTATGATTTGGAAAGTGAAGAAGTGATGGATGTTCTAACCCCTTCATGTTATGATGAAGATGATGACTTTGCTGATAATATTGATGAATTCGTACATGTCGGGAAGGGTAAATGGGATGTGATTGGATATGATAGGGATCCCATTTATGACATTGAGGGTCATGTCCAAAAGTTTCCTTTACCATTATCACATGAAGTTACTAATAAATTTGATATTTGGCAACAAGGGCATGACATGATTACAAATACTTTCCAAACACCCAAGGATGACCTAGTTATTCTATGAGCACTTGGATTTATTCTACGAATAAAGTTATCAACCATCGATGTTCTTAGATCTTGATAAAAGTGAGGAAGTTACTTGCCTAAAGCAAGATACTTGTGATAAGATTTTCCACCTCCCTTTGATTACTTTGCCTTGCTACATCACTAAAGGTATGGTTTGGAAACATGTCCCTTATCACAAGTCTTCTGTAGGACAAAACCTCTTTTTGGATTTTAGGGGAAGGTTGAGTACCTCAAGAAGAAGCTTATTATCACAATTTTCTAGCTTCCCCTTAGCTTGTTCATTGTTGAGTGTCTAAATTCATCCTTGTATTTTTTATTTGTTGTGTGTGACCAAAATTGCCCCTGGACGTTTTTATGTGTTGTGGGTTACCAAAATTGCCTTGCAAACGTTTTTCCTTTGATATTGAAGATTGAATCTTCCCTTTGGATATTTTTTTGCAACCATTGGTCGATTCATTCTGTCATGTAGATTTTGTTCGTGGTTATTTAATCAACTTTACTTGCAAACGATTCATTTCTTTCCCTTGGTCTGATTGGGTTTCTCCTATGGTCGATTTGTCTTCATTTAGTCTACCGTGATTTCATTTGACTGACCCAACCAATGGAGTAGTTGACCGAGCTTTCATTTGGTCGCTCTGACCATTGGAGTAGTCGACTTGTCTATCATTCAGTCGACCTGACCATCGAAACATTTGACTGGTTAGTAATTGGGCCAACTCGACTTGTGGACAGTTGACGGGTTTATTATTTGGTCGACTCGACTATTGACTAGCATATTGCAGGGATTACAACCATTCGAAGAAGATCACGATAGAAAGAAGAATTGTATTCTACAAAAGCATTTGTGTTGGTGAGATGGACAGGACATAGGCCTACCATTTACGAATAAAAAACACTAATAAATTGGATGTGGGGGCACTATATGAACGAGAATCACGTGGTTCTCAATGAAAAAGAGGATATATGAGGGTTTGAGTGCATCATAAAATGAAAAGGGTACCAGATTAACACAAAGAATCAAGTTTACTGAGAAAAATAGTCATTAAAAGAAAATACATTCAGTAAGCGTGGCATCAACAACAAAATATATCAAGGAATCAATACTTTCTCCACACATCTACTTTAAAAAAAAAACTGTAGATTTATCAAATGAGTTATAAGAATACAGAGAATAAAACATGCACCTCAATTAAATAAGTTTATCATTTAAAAGGAAATGTAGCAAAATATCAACAAAACGAACAAGGATCACAAATTCAAGATCTCAAGAAGAAACTCGACCAAAACTTGCTAGAAAAATATGACAAAATTTCTCACCTAAAGAGTCATAGACAAAAACTGCTTGAACAAATCGAGAAGTCAAAGGACAAGAAGCACTTCAATAAAAAATTAGAATAGGAGAATCAAGATCTCAAAAAGAAATTCAAAAAGAAATTATCAGAAAAAGCTAAAGAAAATCATCGCATAATGAACCTTAATCAGAGGTTACTTGAACAAATCAAAAGGTTAAAAGATGAGAACTTGGAGAATCAAGAGCTTAAAAATAAATTCAACAAGTCAAAAAATAATGAATAACTTTCTCGCCTCACGGATCATAATCAAAGTTTTCTTGCACAAATTAAGAAGTTAAAGGATGAAAATAAAACAATGACTAAATCAACTTGTCAATAAAGAATTAGTGATTGATAAAGAAACAATGACCAACCTAGTGGAAATAAATAAATCGCCAAACATAAAAATCTAGATTTCGAAGAAAGGAACAAATATAGACACAATTGATAGCATAAATTAGAATGACACTTATTTTGGCATGTTATGAATCAATAAATCATTGGAAGTAACAAACGACGAATGTTCAAACATTGAAATCAAGATATAAAATAAGGATGCCTTATTTTCATCCAAATCACAAGAGTCATTGTGACCAATGACAAAATCAATATAAATATAAACAATATTCTTCATATATTCTTTACAACCACAATTTCGAGACAAAATGGAGACAAAATCAACACCTTGCTTGGAAGCTGTTGAGGTCATTTCCCGCTTCCGAAAATTCCCTCCCTTTTCTATTCTCTCGTATTATTTTCTCCCTTTCTTTTCCCTCTTCTACACTTACCTGTTTTTTCCTTTTCTTTTTTCCCTCTTACTATCCCTTTCGAGTTCTACACTTAGTCGCATTTTTAAATCACAGTTTCCTGAGTTGGAGGACTTATAGTTTCTCATCTTCATCTATAAATTCACATCACGAGTCTGATCGACCGTCATGCTATCCCATACTTAGCCTATTCTACGATTGCGGGTTCCCAGGTTGATGGGATCGAGCTTTCATGCTCCTGTGTTGCGTGATAGACACATTGAACCAAAAAGTTCCGCGATCTAAATTTTGATCCCCAGACTCCCCGAACTTCCAAATTTGTATTTCACCTACATGAGTCCATCCGACCAACGCACCATTCGTGGGTTCCTGGGTTCAAAAAAATTCTCAAATCACATATTTCTCTCGTCCGTCCCCGCCACCCCCGCGCCCTTCCCAATGCACATTTACTATGATTTTAATGCTAATAACTTACCATACAAGTTCGAGAGGATGGTCATTAATAAGCTAAAGGCTTGAGGAGATCTCCTATTAAAACACATTAAAACAATATTTACGGAGGATTATATCATCTCCCTCCAACGTTCAATCCTAACATAGTTTGGAGCAAGGGAACGTTCTCGTCGAATTATGGCAGCAAATCGACAAAAATTCTATGGAGATACACTGAATGTTTTCGGGCGTGAGGATCAAATTTTTGAGTGGTCCAGGGCATATTCCTAGTATTCATCCCCTTCTTCCTAGAAGGAAGTAATCTGGACGTTTGGAATTGCGCACGCATGTTGTTTCCCAAAAGTCTTTGATTGTAAGGAGTTGATCACCTGGTGCACTGAGAGATATATTCCAAGATAACAGATCATTCAGGTGCGAGACCATTCCCATGTCTCTCTATCACCTCAAGTATTCTGTAAGATGTTGAGGCTTCCTCAGCCAACACTCACATTCAAAGGTGAAGATTGCATGGAGTTCTTGAAAAAACATGACAATGGACTGAACCTCTTACCTGAATTCCTAGAGAACCCAACGACCATCCCTGAGGACATCACAATATTGAAGGTTGGCCCATTTAAAATTCCCTTCCGAGAAATTGCATGGCTTTTTACGAGAATAACATGAAAAGAAACCACAGCCAACATCTCCCAGATGATTCTTTACATTCTATATTTTACGGTCAAATAACATGCCATCTTCGATTGGGGTAAATTTATTTCCATTGAAATCTCTTCCAAATTGGCGTGATACAGGAAGGAGAGGAAATTCTTTATGTCATCTTATTTGGTTTTCACGATAGCGCATTTCTGTCAATTCCCGAGATTATCTGTGTGCAAGAAGGTAAACTGTGAATTCGACCCAGTAACCTTCTGGTATCAAACGTTGTGGAGGCACAAGGCCTCCCAACATTTTTATGAAGTTTTTAAGGATTTTGCCTTAGTTTTTAAAGATTTTTTGTTTGGAAAGAACGTTCTCTGGATGTATGACCAGGCGAGTAAGTTCTTGGATAGTAAGGGGACACTAGAACAAATGGAAAATTATAACATTATAAGGATTTTTGGATCCAAGGAAAATCCTTCCTTCCTTCCGTGCCACATATCTGACAAAATGTTTGTTGCTGAAATAACAAGGCAGTACAACTACTGCTTGCATTTTTTCCATGAAAAGAGAAAATATAAACTCATACCTCTGCCTTGGAAAGTTGGGGATTTCATATTTAGAAATATGAACAAGATCGATGAATTCACGGGCCACTTCCATAGCCTCAATTTAAAATATGTTGGAAAAGTAAAAGGGTTCGAACTTAGTCGTAATTTTTTAGAACATCTATTGGTTGTTGGTTTCAACAATTCTTTCATCAATGCTATTCCAAATGAAGACGGAGACAATGCCTCAACCACTCCCGCTCGTGACACCGGTGACTTGGAAACGATACTCAACACCAATGAGTCGTATAAGTAGAGAGGAAAAGGTTTGGGTGAGAAAAATGCCCAATCCCCGACTGTCACGCCAAAGAGTACAACATCTTGGAGAAATGCTCCAACGACCCACCAATGTAAGAAAGTAACCCACAGTTCTTCAAGAAGAGGAGGAGATAAGAACCCTCCTTTCGAAAAAATTGAAAGTTCTCATAAACTTCCCTGGAGGAAGAAAAGAAAAAACATTGTGCAAGAAGAAGAGGGACCTCGAGGAGAAAGTGATATCCACAACCTCTCCCTCGAGGATATGGAACTCAAAATTGGCATCAAGAAAGTGTTCCCCAACGTTGACCAGCTAGAGAACACTTCTCACCAGAACCCTCGGATTGAAATAATTGAGTCCGAGACCTACGACGAAGAAGAGTCTTTTGCATTTCAGAGCGTTGTTTTTGACAGCGAGTCCAAAAATTTGATTATTGAGAAAAGAGATGTAAAGAATAAGAAGGGGAAATCTCGTTTAGAGATTAACCTATAGAACATTTGTCCTTCCCAAATTTTCAAGATACACTGAGCAACTGGAGACGCTCTAGATAATTCTATTGGAGACCTTGAAGTAGAGAATGTAAGGTTAAAGAAGTGAATCAAAGAATTGGAGGAAGCTTTAATGCCTCTTCCTTGCTAGTCCTTTAGAAATGATCGCGCCTACCACACCTGCGGAAAAATTAAAAGGATCGACAAGACTTCTCGCATCATCCCGAGGCTATGTGGAAAAGAATATCAAGAAAAGAATGGAATTAATAACAGAGGCTTGGGAGATGTCGAAGAGCATGGTCTCTTTTGGAATGAGAGCACACGTTTTTCATGAATATCTGCGGGCAGATTTGAAAAATGAGGAAGGTTTCTACCTCAACGCGGTTGTACCATTTGGTGTTAAAGTTACCAATATGCCAGAATTAAGAAGAAGAGAGGAGGGTCTCCCTTCTCCAAACCGGATAAAAAAATTGAACGCATGTTGGAAGGAAAAGGTTAAATACCTGAACATTATTTTTCAACCATGCAACCAAGCCATAACCAAAAGAGAAGAATTATTCAATAAGCCAAGTGAGATAGATTTAGCTGGCAGCACCAATGAGGTCCAAGACCCCGAATTGATACTCAACTCATTGTTCTTCACCAAGCAAGCATTTGATGAACAAGTTGAGATCTTTAAAGGGTTATCATTTGAAAAATTCTACGACATTCTTCAGCATGGTGAAGATGACGTGGAAAATTGGCTAGTTAATTATTCGATTAAAAATCAAGATATTGAAGAAGCTTTGTGGAACATTTCTATTGATATAAGGGACTTGGAAGGAGAACTCTTCAGTATAAAAATACGGCATGAAATCAACGTGGCCCCAATGAGGAGCTACATCGAGGAGTGGTTTAAAAAGGTTGTCGACAAGCTTACCAATGAATGGAAAAGGACGGTTGAGATGATTCCTGTAACCACCGAGGAAAGCCATAAAAGGACATCAGTGAGCAAGTGACAAACCATGCAATACCATTATAGTAAGTTCATATTGATCACATATTTCTATCCTTATCAAGCTTGTCATCCAATTACTCCACCTCTTTAAATAGAAAGGTTTAACCGAAGACCGATAGTTTCCTTTTTCTTCTTACCAGGTCTTTCTTCCTTCCGCCGCCCACTTTCTTCTTTCTACGAACTTCATTCTTATACATATTTTCTTTATGGTCCACGGGAGCCCCAATCTCAGTCATTATGACAAATGCATTTTAATTTCAGAGAATATATATTGAACTATATATATTTTAGAAATTCTAAGAGAGGTATTTTGGGAACAATCTCGACTGTACTTTGTAACCCAATTTTTCTGAATATAAAGTATTTGAGGTTGATCTATCGTTATCTCCATTTGAGTTTCTCATGTACCACTCTATCAAAGTTCTCTTATGCATGTGAGCCATTTTCTTTTAGTTTTTATGTGATCAGAAATCTTTAGCCCTACTATGATGGATGTGAGGAAGTTTTGTTTATTTGCTTTAAATGTATGAATGTGTGTGTTTCCTAGTCCATTCTCAGGAGCTCTCTTTTTAAAAGAAAAATAAAAATATTTTTCGTTTTATGTTATATCTATTCTACTTTCCTTTGACGGAATTCTTTAAAAGTCTCACATTTCATAAATCTTGGATATAGGAGTACCACATCTATAAAAACGTAGGAGGATTTGCATCCTCATGAGGTTTCTGTTTCGGTCCTAACAGATTCAAGCGTCAACAAAAGCATAAGACAAAAATTTCCATCCAAAGAACCGACCAACAAAAAATCCCAATAAAGATCAATCTCAAATGGATTGATCCATATACCTTGCAATAGTTATTTTCAACACTTTGGAAATCATATCGTAATTCATGTCTTCAACCATGACAACATCAAGTGAAATCATTACATGCAAGAAAAAAGATGTATCCTTTTCTAGATATTTCTTTGAGGACAAAGCATCTTTGAAAGGAGAAGCAATGCAATGAAAATAAATATACAGCAATAAACATTACATAATGATAATAATAATAATAAACCAAGGGACGCAACCCCTCACCTTCTTGATTAGTCAATCCATATTGTCAGTGTGGATGAATGTCTTCTTCCATAGAATGTAAGCTCTCTAATATTTCATTGATTGATGTAAGGCTAGTAGTTGTCATAGGTTATCCTAACATCATTCCACTGAAAGTTTTGAAATGATAACCAATTGTTCTTCCCTCTTGCTTGAGGATTATCTGATAGCATAACTATATGCATTGACCTCAATCTCAAAAGGCTTCCACAAATTTGAAATCCTTAACAAAGTTGTTTCACAAATCTTCTTCAATATGCCGAAGGCTCTCTCTCATTCTTTCATCCAAAGAAGCTTACTTTCTCCTCTTGTCAAACAACATAAAGGTGCAACAATCTCTGACACATGTGCAATAAACTTTCATAAATATTGACAAATATCAAAGAAAATTCTTAGCTATATGAGATTCATCGACCTACACCATTTTGAATGCTTTTCACTTTGGTTGGCTTGGTTCTCACTTGATCTCCACCAATCCCAAATCCTATATAAAGAAGTACATGTTTGACAAAATCACACTTCTTCATATTCAACTACAATTTCATATCTTTCAAAGTTTCCAACACTTGCCTCAGAGGACTCATGTTCTTCCCAAGTCGTTATAGGATACGATCTCATCTAGGTATACAATTACAAAGGAATCAATGAAGGGTCTAAGAAATTCATTCATCAACCTCATAAATGTGGTTGGTGCATTAGTAAGTCCAAACGACATTACCAATCATTCAAACAACCCTTGCTTTCTTTAAAAAGTGGTCTTCCAAGTGTCTTCTTCCTTAATTCTTACCCAATGATATACTAACTTAAGGTCCAACTAAGAAAAATACCTTACTTATTGCAATTTCCATTAGCAAGTTGCCAATTCTTGGCAATGGGTAATGGTTCTTGATTGTGATCCTGTTAAGTGCTAATTCTTGGCAATGGGTAATGGTTCTTGACGATGATCTTGTTAAGTGCCCTAAAATTGACACACGTCTGCCAAGTCCTGTCTTTCTTTAGAACCAAAAAAATTGAAGATCCATGGAGGAACACACTAATCTTAAAAACCCCTTGGTCGAACAATTTTTTTGTTTGCTCTTTATTTCATCTCTCCATAAGAGAAGTTCAATACATACCAAGATTTGGTAATGGTGACTCTAGTAGTAGCCAAATCTCATGCTCAACTGACCTTATTGGTGGAAACATCTTTGGTTGTGTGAAGACGACCTCATACTTACATAGAAGTTGACATAAGTATTTCTTATGGTTGACTTTTATATCAACTCCTCCAATCGACTTTGCCTCTAGAGCCTTATCCTCCTTGGGTATTACAATCAACATTACCAATTTCCTACTACTATTGTTTAATCTTTTAGCTTGATCAACATAAATTAAGGGTATTATTTTCTTACCCTTGTAGCTATTAATAAGGTAGGATCATTCTTTCTTTATCAACCTCCACTTGTTGTCTCTTCTCAATAAGATGACATCTATATCACATAGATAAGGGCTCCTAAATAAAACTTCACATACATCTAATGGCACAACATCACACTCCAACTTGTCCATAAATTGATTTGAAATACACATTTTGAACTTACACTAATGAGTTACTTACAACTTTGCATCTTTCTGTAACCATTCCAAAGGATAAGGTTCAATTAATGCAATGGTCTTCATTCCTAATTGCTTTACCAACATTTCAAAGATTAATTACTACTAGAATCAAAGATTCTTGTTACCATTGTTTTCTTAATTTGCATATTTACAAGGAACAACATTTCTCTTAATATTTCTAAGGACCTCTTCTTAGAAACATAAATAAAATGTCTCACCCTAGTTAGGTCTTTATTCTCAATGATCTCACCCTTTTTGACATCAACAATCATTGATTGAGCCATCAACAAAACTTTGACATCAACATTGGATGCTCTTTCTATATATTTACCTTCAACTTTGAAGAATTAATTTTGAGTCTATCTCTTGGGAATAAGTTCAAGATGCAATTCCCAATAATAGTCATTATTGTTACCATCCTTCTTACAATGTTCACAATGCAATTTCTTATTCTATCTGGCGTTGGAAACTTTGTTCTTTCCCTTCTATCTCCCTTTTGCTTCTTGAGCCTTTCTCCCTTTTGATCTGGAAGAGCTCCTTTCATTAGTGGGCCTTGCACCATGCTTACTTTCAATATAGAAGGCATTCTTACATGCCTCATCAAGGGTCTTGACCTCAAAGAGAATCACCTCCTTTTTGAAGTGGTTGAACAATCCATTGATGTACTATAGCATAAACTTCTTGTCAAACTGGTAGATACCTAATTAGAAAAATATTTTTTTGAACTCAATTTTATATTCATGAACTCCTTGTCCTTGTCACTCTCTAAGATGATGCCATTTAAAACTTTTTTCTTCTCAGTAAGAAATCTCTCTTGACATAGACTCTCCCACAATAGCAATGCATAGCCCTCCATTTTCAGTTAAGAGGAATAAATCTTTGTGTTAGTAAATCCATAGTAATCAAAATAAAATTCTAGTTACCTCAACCAATAACCTAGTCAATCACAATGTATCTAATAGTCATAAGGATTTATCTCCATTTTAGATTTGACTCTAAAAGGGCTTCTAGAAGTCTGAGGGTCATTTTCCCAAAGAAAATTCTACTCAAGCTCTATCTTGAGGCTCTCTGGTTTCCCCTTTTCTCCACTAGGAATTTCCTCCCCTCCAACTTTAGGCTTATCAACCATCACTCAAACCAAACCTTGTAGTAGTTCCACATTGCCTTCTGTATGCATCTCTAAATTTCTAGATCTACATTCACCTTTGTTGATCTCTTAATATTTCACCATAGTAGTTCGACTCAAAGCAAGACTATGAGTACTTCCAAAGCACAATGGATTTTTCCCTTTCAAATATTCCAACTCTAGTTTTAACCATACACTTCTTAGAATAACAAGAAATTTGTTTTGATATCAAGTTGGTATGTTGCCCGGTGGGGAAGTCAAAATCACCTAGTGTATCTACACGACAAGGGTCGTTAAACAAAAATGACTATGTCTATTGAATACCATGACCTAGACTTCTTCTCTAGTTAAGCATTTAATAGAGTAAGAATCAGATGATCAATCTCATAAACATTCATCACACAAGGAACATATGTTTTTAAGGAGAACCCTTAGGGGAATAAACTACATTTATTATTAATCTTAGAGAATGCCAATCAATTAGTATTTACAGTTGAAAATTTGCATGACCTTTGGGATTCCACATCCATAAGGTTTCATTTCACAATGCTTGCTACCATTGGTATCTATGTCGAGGCTCATCCTTTTTACAAAGAACTTCCTTCTGGTTTGGGAATGCAACAACTCACTATGTTGGTTATGATCCCACAATCAACTTCAACACTCAGACTGTTCAATCTCCAACCTCTCCATCCAACCCCTCTCCTTCTTATTGTGTGCTTTCTTATGGGCCAACTCCAAGAGTCAATTGGAACAAATTAATTCCTCTTACGTCCCTTCAGTAACAAAGGACACTATCTAGTTCACTCATCCCATGTTGGAGTTACTTCACACACACCTAGGATTTATTTTTCCTAAGGTTAGTCCTTGTTTATTAGTCATAATTAGTCATTATCCAGTCTCCTATATTTCAGGGGAGAAAATTCCACCTGGAGAATATTCTCTTTCAGTTGACACTTCAGTTTGACTAGTTGAGTTGAGTTTAGATGTTGCATTGGTTTTTTCACCATGCAACATTGGGATCATCACCAACTCACTACTCTTTGTTCAGTCAGTTAACTGAAGACTAGTTGACTAGTTAATTTAGCTAGGTGGCAGTTCACTCCTGTAACTGCCTGAGAGACTAGACTAGGTGGAAGTTCACTCCCATAACTACCGGTGTGTGTCCAAATCACTCTAGAACACCACTATGGCTCATTAGTTACTTATGTAGCCTATATCTATTATAAATTATTCACTCTTTGAGTGTGGAATACGGTTAATGAGAATTCTTACATTCTTTCTCTCATTCTTCTTCTTTCTCCAATTCTCTCTACAAATGTGTGTATTATTGTTTAGCTAGATCTATTATGTGCAGGTTCAACACATTTACATGGTATCAGAGTCGACAGACTACTAAGCAAATGCTACACCAAATTATTTTTTGCAGGTATTGAAGATTGAAGAACGCAACAAAGATGGATTATTCGTCGGAAATACTTCTCACGCCTCATAACTATTTAGAATGGAAGGCAAAAATTATGCTTATGCTCAGATGTAGAGGCTTGTACCAAATAACTATGGCAATGGAAGTAGAGCCTGATTCTGTCGATGAGAAAAATGACTTTATCAATAGACAAGATATGGCCATAGGATGTATCCTCTATTTTATTTCTCCCGAAATTATCCATCAAGTATATGATGACTCACAAGAATTCACTCCAAATGATTTATGGAGCAGATTGGAGGTTTTATTTGGGAATAAGGAAGAATGCATGCAAAATGTTGACAAGATAGAGAATGTAGAAAAGCCACTGGAAGATAAATCATCTCAGTTTGAGGAGCCTTCTACACAAGTATCTACAAAAAAACTTATTCCAATAATTGAAGATGATGTCTACTCCATTTCAGATTTATTTTATGAAATTCATGTGGAAGATATATGGCATGCATCTCAAGAGTCGCATGCAGACATTGTTGCATGCTCCATGCATGCATCTCAAGAGACAAAAAGAGAGCTGCGCAAATCAGACTCCATTCTGATATTTTCTGAGCACAATTTGCAGAAACAAATTGGATATTTGAATTCCTCTTGAGAAAATATCCAATTTAAAAAAAAATTCGTCCGAAACGGAGTCCGGAAAGTGAAGTTATGATCGTTTCAAAATCAACAAAATTTCAGCATTTTTCCGAAAACGGTCGTACGGTTTTCAAAATTTCATCCAAAATTTATTTTGATATTATTCATTACAAGAAGATAAAGTGGATATGTGTGGAAATATCAATGATGCATATACTTCATCAGATCCATGCAAACATCTACATCTTCAACAAAGTCTTCAAAGAGTACAAACTTGCATAGTTGCGAGGTCTTCTTGGAGTGAAGGACATGGTTGCTTAGCAACTACCTTTTGTTCCTTATCATTTTTTATTTTATGCATTGTAATTTGAGGGGGGGTTTTGTTTCCATGAGGTTTTCCCTCTTTCCTCGTTTAGTTCAATGTATCTTTTGTATTTGAGTACCTAACATGGCCTCGTAGCCGGGACCCATTCTTTATTTTCACCATAGTGATGTTCAGGGGGGGTGTTGGAGTTACTTCACACACACCTAGGATTTATTTTTCCTAAGTGTATTACTTGTTTATAGTCATAATTAGTCATTATCCAGTCTCCCATATTTTAGGGGAGAATATTCCACCTGGAGAATATTCTCTTTCAGTTGACACTTCAGTTTGACTAGTTGAGTTGAGTTTAGATGTTGCATTGGTTTTTTCACCATGCAACATTGGGATCATCACCAACTCACTACTCTTTGTTCAGTCAGTTAACTGAAGACTAGTTGACTAGTT